>JASPKZ010000045.1:2997500-3095000 GCA_030220185.1 Diploptera punctata | reverse complement strand
TTTGTTTGTATTTTATGCGCTGCCATACCGTTCATCCGATTGTGATGGGGCTTTTTGAAAAACGTTCAAGAGATTCTCGGAATGAACATAGGCTATAAGAGAGTTGTAGAACTCAACCCCTTTACCCCTAAAAATCACCCCTTGTAGTGAACTAAGTAATAAAAACTTTTTTGGCGTTTAATTTGCTTACGCTGCCTAAACCATAACACATACACAAAATTAAAGTACGCAGAATTGAATATCTCAAAACACCCTACAAAAAAGTTCGCGACAGTACAAGTTTATCGTTTACGGATAACTCACAACAACCATTTTTGTCTTTGCCAAGAAAATCGGAATATGTAGTATCCCGGGCAAAAACGAATTTTGTCAATTCACTTCATTTATGCCAAGGAGATCGTGATAAGTAGATTACTGGCCAACGCCGGGTAATCAGCACGGTATATATAAAAGTAGTTATGATAAAAATGTTTCCTATCACCTATTCAATTATACATAAAAACATTAATTTTCGTCTTTCAGCTCATTTATGCCAAGAAGATGAGGATAAGTAGATTCCGGGTAACGGCTAGTTATGAGCACGGGGTAGGCCTATATAAGAATAATTACGATATAAATGTTTCCTTTTACTTATTAAACTATAAATAAAAACATTAATTTTCGTCTTTCAGCTCATTTATGCCAAGAAGATGAGGATAAGTAGATTCCGGGTAACGGCTAGTTATGAGCACGGGTAGGCCTATATAAGAATAATTACGATATAAATGTTTCCTTTTACTTATTAAACTATAAATAAAAACATTAATTTTCGTCTTTCAGCTCATTTATGCCAAGAAGATGAGGATAAGTAGATTCCGGGTAACGGCTAGTTATGAGCACGGGGTAGGCCTATATAAGAATAATTACGATATAAATGTTTCCTTTTACTTATTAAACTATAAATAAAAACATTAATTTTCGTCTTTCAGCTCATTTATGCCAAGAAGATGAGGATAAGTAGATTCCGGGTAACGGCTAGTTATGAGCACGGGGTAGGCCTATATAAGAATAATTACGATATAAATGTTTCCTTTTACTTATTAAACTATAAATAAAAACATTAATTTTCGTCTTTCAGCTCATTTATGCCAAGAAGATGAGGATAAGTAGATTCCGGGTAACGGCTAGTTATGAGCACGGGGTAGGCCTTATAAGAATAATTACGATATAAATGTTTCCTTTTACTTATTAAACTATAAATAAAAACATTAATTTTCGTCTTTCAGCTCATTTATGCCAAGAAGATGAGGATAAGTAGATTCCGGTAACGGCTAGTTATGAGCACGGGGTAGGCCTATATAAGAATAATTACGATATAAATGTTTCCTTTTACTTATTAAACTATAAATAAAAACATTAATTTTCGTCTTTCAGCTCATTTATGCCAAGAAGATGAGGATAAGTAGATTCCGGGTAACGGCTAGTTATGAGCACGGGGTAGGCCTATAAGAATAATTACGATATAAATGTTTCCTTTTACTTATTAAACTATAAATAAAAACATTAATTTTCGTCTTTCAGCTCATTTATGCCAAGAAGATGAGGATAAGTAGATTCCGGGTAACGGCTAGTTATGAGCACGGGGTAGGCCTATATAAGAATAATTACGATATAAATGTTTCCTTTTACTTATTAAACTATAAATAAAAACATTAATTTTCGTCTTTCAGCTCATTTATGCCAAGAAGATGAGGATAAGTAGATTCCGGGTAACGGCTAGTTATGAGCACGGGTAGGCCTATATAAGAATAATTACGATATAAATGTTTCCTTTTACTTATTAAACTATAAATAAAAACATTAATTTTCGTCTTTCAGCTCATTTATGCCAAGAAGATGAGGATAAGTAGATTCCGGGTAACGGCTAGTTATGAGCACGGGGTAGGCCTATATAAGAATAATTACGATATAAATGTTTCCTTTTACTTATTAAACTATAAATAAAAACATTAATTTTCGTCTTTCAGCTCATTTATGCCAAGAAGATGAGGATAAGTAGATTCCGGGTAACGGCTAGTTATGAGCACGGGGTAGGCCTATATAAGAATAATTACGATATAAATGTTTCCTTTTACTTATTAAACTATAAATAAAAACATTAATTTTCGTCTTTCAGCTCATTTATGCCAAGAAGATGAGGATAAGTAGATTCCGGGTAACGGCTAGTTATGAGCACGGGGTAGGCCTATATAAGAATAATTACGATATAAATGTTTCCTTTTGCTTATTAAACTATAAATAAAAACATTAATTTTCGTCTTTCAGCTCATTTATGCCAAGAAGATGAGGATAAGTAGATTCCGGGTAACGGCTAGTTATGAGCACGGGGTAGGCCTATATAAGAATAATTACGATATAAATGTTTCCTTTTACTTATTAAACTATAAATAAAAACATTAATTTTCGTCTTTCAGCTCATTTATGCCAAGAAGATGAGGATAAGTAGATTCCGGGTAACGGCTAGTTATGAGCACGGGGTAGGCCTATATAAGAATAATTACGATATAATGTTTCCTTTTACTTATTAAACTATAAATAAAAACATTAATTTTCGTCTTTCAGCTCATTTATGCCAAGAAGATGAGGATAAGTAGATTCCGGGTAACGGCTAGTTATGAGCACGGGGTAGGCCTATATAAGAATAATTACGATATAAATGTTTCCTTTTACTTATTAAACTATAAATAAAAACATTAATTTTCGTCTTTCAGCTCATTTATGCCAAGAAGATGAGGATAAGTAGATTCCGGGTAACGGCTAGTTATGAGCACGGGGTAGGCCTATATAAGAATAATTACGATATAAATGTTTCCTTTTACTTATTAAACTATAAATAAAAACATTAATTTTCGTCTTTCAGCTCATTTATGCCAAGAAGATGAGGATAAGTAGATTCCGGGTAACGGCTAGTTATGAGCACGGGGTAGGCCTATATAAGAATAATTACGATATAATGTTTCCTTTTACTTATTAAACTATAAATAAAAACATTAATTTTCGTCTTTCAGCTCATTTATGCCAAGAAGATGAGGATAAGTAGATTCCGGGTAACGGCTAGTTATGAGCACGGGGTAGGCCTATATAAGAATAATTACGATATAAATGTTTCCTTTTACTTATTAAACTATAAATAAAAACATTAATTTTCGTCTTTCAGCTCATTTATGCCAAGAAGATGAGGATAAGTAGATTCCGGGTAACGGCTAGTTATGAGCACGGGGTAGGCCTATATAAGAATAATTACGATATAAATGTTTCCTTTTACTTATTAAACTATAAATAAAAACATTAATTTTCGTCTTTCAGCTCATTTATGCCAAGAAGATGAGGATAAGTAGATTCCGGGTAACGGCTAGTTATGGCACGGGGTAGGCCTATATAAGAATAATTACGATATAAATGTTTCCTTTTACTTATTAAACTATAAATAAAAACATTAATTTTCGTCTTTCAGCTCATTTATGCCAAGAAGATGAGGATAAGTAGATTCCGGGTAACGGCTAGTTATGAGCACGGGGTAGGCCTATATAAGAATAATTACGATATAAATGTTTCCTTTTACTTATTAAACTATAAATAAAAACATTAATTTTCGTCTTTCAGCTCATTTATGCCAAGAAGATGAGGATAAGTAGATTCCGGGTAACGGCTAGTTATGAGCACGGGGTAGGCCTATATAAGAATAATTACGATATAAATGTTTCCTTTTACTTATTAAACTATAAATAAAAACATTAATTTTCGTCTTTCAGCTCATTTATGCCAAGAAGATGAGGATAAGTAGATTCCGGGTAACGGCTAGTTATGAGCACGGGGTAGGCCTATATAAGAATAATTACGATATAAATGTTTCCTTTTACTTATTAAACTATAAATAAAAACATTAATTTTCGTCTTTCAGCTCATTTATGCCAAGAAGATGAGGATAAGTAGATTCCGGGTAACGGCTAGTTATGAGCACGGGGTAGGCCTATATAAGAATAATTAGATATAAATGTTTCCTTTTACTTATTAAACTATAAATAAAAACATTAATTTTCGTCTTTCAGCTCATTTATGCCAAGAAGATGAGGATAAGTAGATTCCGGGTAACGGCTAGTTATGAGCACGGGGTAGGCCTATATAAGAATAATTACGATATAAATGTTTTTCCTTTTACTTATTAAACTATAAATAAAAACATTAATTTTCGTCTTTCAGCTCATTTATGCCAAGAAGATGAGGATAAGTAGATTCCGGGTAACGGCTAGTTATGAGCACGGGGTAGGCCTATATAAGAATAATTACGATATAAATGTTTCCTTTTACTTATTAAACTATAAATAAAAACATTAATTTTCGTCTTTCAGCTCATTTATGCCAAGAAGATGATAAGTAGATTCCGGGTAACGGCTAGTTATGAGCACGGGGTAGGCCTATATAAGAATAATTACGATATAAATGTTTCCTTTTTACTTATTAAACTATAAATAAAAACATTAATTTTCGTCTTTCAGCTCATTTATGCCAAGAAGATGAGGATAAGTAGATTCCGGGTAACGGCTAGTTATGAGCACGGGGTAGGCCTATATAAGAATAATTACGATATAAATGTTTCCTTTTACTTTATTAAACTATAAATAAAAACATTAATTTTCGTCTTTCAGCTCATTTATGCCAAGAAGATGAGATAAGTAGATTCCGGGTAACGGCTAGTTATGAGCACGGGGTAGGCCTATATAAGAATAATTACGATATAAATGTTTCCTTTTACTTATTAAACTATAAATAAAAACATTAATTTTCGTCTTTCAGCTCATTTATGCCAAGAAGATGAGGATAAGTAGATTCCGGGTAACGGCTAGTTATGAGCACGGGGTAGGCCTATATAAGAATAATTACGATATAAATGTTTCCTTTTACTTATTAAACTATAAATAAAAACATTAATTTTCGTCTTTCAGCTCATTTATGCCAAGAAGATGAGGATAAGTAGATTCCGGGTAACGGCTAGTTATGAGCACGGGGTAGGCCTATATAAGAATAATTACGATATAAATGTTTCCTTTTACTTATTAAACTATAAATAAAAACATTAATTTTCGTCTTTCAGCTCATTTATGCCAAGAAGATGATAAGTAGATTCCGGGTAACGGCTAGTTATGAGCACGGGGTAGGCCTATATAAGATTAATTACGATATAAATGTTTCCTTTTACTTATTAAACTATAAATAAAAACATTAATTTTCGTCTTTCAGCTCATTTATGCCAAGAAGATGAGGATAAGTAGATTCCGGGTAACGGCTAGTTATGAGCACGGGGTAGGCCTATATAAGAATAATTACGATATAAATGTTTCCTTTTACTTATTAAACTATAAATAAAAACATTAATTTTCGTCTTTCAGCTCATTTATGCCAAGAAGATGAGGATAAGTAGATTCCGGGTAACGGCTAGTTATGAGCACGGGGTAGGCCTATATAAGAATAATTACGATATAAATGTTTCCTTTTACTTATTAAACTATAAATAAAAACATTAATTTTCGTCTTTCAGCTCATTTATGCCAAGAAGATGAGGATAAGTAGATTCCGGGTAACGGCTAGTTATGAGCACGGGGTAGGCCTATATAAGAATAATTACGATATAAATGTTTCCTTTTACTTATTAAACTATAAATAAAAACATTAATTTTCGTCTTTCAGCTCATTTATGCCAAGAAGATGAGGATAAGTAGATTCCGGGTAACGGCTAGTTATGAGCACGGGGTAGGCCTATATAAGAATAATTACGATATAAATGTTTCCTTTTACTTATTAAACTATAAATAAAAACATTAATTTTCGTCTTTCAGCTCATTTATGCCAAGAAGATGAGGATAAGTAGATTCCGGGTAACGGCTAGTTATGAGCACGGGGTAGGCCTATATAAGAATAATTACGATATAAATGTTTCCTTTTACTTATTAAACTATAAATAAAAACATTAATTTTCGTCTTTCAGCTCATTTATGCCAAGAAGATGAGGATAAGTAGATTCCGGGTAACGGCTAGTTATGAGCACGGGGTAGGCCTATATAAGAATAATTACGATATAAATGTTTCCTTTTACTTATTAAACTATAAATAAAAACATTAATTTTCGTCTTCCAGCTCATTATTGAAAAGTAGATCGGGATAAGCAATTTCCCGGGCAACGCCGGGTAATCAGCACTGGTATCTTAAAACAATTAAGATACAAATTATAATCTTTTTTCTCTTACTTACTCAACTAAACATAAAAAATATTAATTTTCGTCTTTCGGCTCATTTATGCTAGGAAGATTGGAATAAGTAGATTCCCAGGCAACGCCCTGTATCTTATAATAATTACGATATAAATGTTACTGTACACTTATTCAAGTAAACATAGAAACATTTTGATGTTGTCTTTCAGCTCATTTATGCCAAGATGATGGGATAAGTAGATTCCCGGGCAACTCAGGGTAAACAGCACGGGGTATCTAAAAAAATACGATATACATTTTCCCCTATAGCCTACTTATTCTGTACAAAAAACACACAATTTTCTCTTTCAGCTCATTTATTCCAAGAAGGGATAAGGTGATTCTCGTGCAACGCCGGGTAATCAGCTTCTTTTACTTGTTCAACAAAACATAAAAACACATTCATTTTCGTCTTTCAGCTAATTTATGGCGAGAAGATAGGGATAAGCAGATTCCCGGGCATCGCCAATTAATCAGCACGGGTACCTAAAAATAATTACGATATAAATTTATAATTATTTTTCCTTTCACTTATTCAATTAAACATTACAACACATTCATTTTTTTCGGCGCAGCAGCGCACGTCGGGTGTTAGCTAGGGTTTTATACAATCTGGTTTTTGTTTCACGTGTCGGATATTTTGAATTTAAATACTTTATTTTGAAAAATAACATTTTGTATTTATATATATATATCTTCGTGGATATTGTTATGTTTATATAGTCTCTTTAAACAGGAGTCCATAAACAACTCATTTATTGAAGTAATATTAATTTTACTGTTTAGGACTTGTTGATAGTAAGTGTCAATTCTAACAAAAGCATCATAGCCTTTTCCTGCTCGAAATGTAATATCCTTAACATTAAATTGGTGAAATAATAATTGATTCTGCCAGTTGTTTGGATGTTCCGGACCCAAGGAAAATAAAATCACATAAAACTCGTAAATTATTATTGTACATTATTATGTAATTGTCCACCGCTGTGGTCTCGAGGTAGCGTGCTGCCTTGTCACCAAGTTCTTTGGAACACAGATCCAGGGCAGACAACTTGAAGAAAAGAAAAATCCAGTTAGTGAACAAGCTGAAGGTGGAGCTTTCAAACGATCGTCCAACAAAATAAACATATGAGGTAAGAATGTTAAGAAAAAAAAAATGCAAACTCAAATATTAAAATAAACCTCATAATGTAACTTCCTAATGATTTTAAATTTACCTTATTATTATATAGCTCTTTAATCTGCACATCCATGCCAAACATTATTGTCCTATCTTTCACAGTTTCAGAGAAAAATGTACCAAAATATGAAAAAATACAAGTTACGGGAAAATGCAAAAAAAAAAAAAAATGTTCGCACGGAACGCCATTTAAAAAAAAACAATTTTTATGAGTTTAAATGACCAAAATCGACAAAATAGTATTATATATCGATAAAATAGACCTTCCTGGATTTTTTGAAGCAGAAAGAAAAAAGTATTTTTTTTAAAACCCAAATTAGGTCTGTGTGCCATTAAATTTAATTTCGTTAGTGTGAAATCTCCGATTCTGAAATTGTTTGTGACGTATGAGATGTAAGCAGAACGTGTATTCTTGTAGAGTTCTAACTGGTGCTATGTTTATAGAGGCCTAATGCTCAATGCAGTATTTGTGTTTTGAAGCCTGCTGGTTGGTACGGTATTATCGAATGCTCTACTGAACAGGACTAGCGTTTGTTAATACCGTACCACCCAGCACAGATGTTGTATTGAACATCAAACGGATCTAATGTCAGTAAATGTACAATGGTTCATTTTATTTACATCTGACACAAGTTTCACAACCGGAGAGTCTACAGTAATGGATTAAATCCATCCGTCGATCTGTAGTAATTCTGCCCGATGGCAAGCCTTTCACTGCAATCATAGCATTTTCATGCTATGCTTTGCAACTTTACTAGGAATTATAGGTGCGGTAGCTTCCCGTTGCTTTCCACACCTGTGAAGGATGATGATGATGGCCGGATGATTTTCGGGGACCGTTGGGCCCTAAGCTTCCTGACATTTGTCTTACAGGTGAGGAAAAACCCCGAAAAAAACCTCACCCAGGAGCCTATCCCGACCGGGAATCGAACCCGGGCCCGCTTCGTGACAAGGCAGGGTGCTACCTCAAGACCACAGCGGTGGACATGGATTAAATATCGATACGTGTAGCGGAGTAAAAAACTTCTTCTACCCCTTATTCCTATCCTCATTATGTTTGGTTTGATACTGTCTTTCTACTCTACAGTTTTCTGTACATTTTTTCCCCATAGAAGCATATAATGGCAGCAAATAACATGCGAATGTGTTTGTTAAACGAGAGCCAAAACTAGTCTCATATAATTGTGATACGAGCCTTGTCATGTTAGACAAGATGCATACGAAATATTGTGTTCCGTCATAATTAAACACCGGTGTCTAGGTTTTGAGGTTTTTTATCGTACTAGCTAATGCCCGGCGTTCGCTGCTACGCATAAATAAATGAAATATGATTTTTAAATTTTCGTTTCAGGTAAACTCTTACATCTAATGTTTTATAGTATAATTGCAGCTAAACACTCGCCATATCTGAAAATGTGTAGGCCTATACACAAATTTATCCATTGCCACGAACCAAACATGGCGGTATATTAGAGTCAATTCTTATTTTCGGATTTCTTATAAACCCTCACTCCTAAGGTCGGATTTCGCTGATTTTGTATAATACCTACCTCTGGTAGCATAATAGCATATACTGAGTTCCGTTGTGAAACATCGAAAATAGCGACTGTTAGAGCGACTTTTTGAGTTTCGTTTCAGGAAAACTCCTACACCTAATGGTTTTAGAGCATAATAATAAACAGCGGCTAAACATTCGGCGTACTGAAAACATGTATGTACACATTTTCATGAAGGTCGGTTCAAGGGTTTAGAGATCTATCAGTCACAAACATATGCAGACTTAATTTGTATATATGCATATAAAAATAGTATGATATCTTACCTGCTAATATTTAGCATGGTTTTGTGCTGAAGATTTTAACTCTCACTAAAACTCAGGGAATAAACTCAGTTTATTATAATATTAAAATGAACATGGACAGGATTTATTTTATTTTAGACACACGTTTAAGCGTGTAGAATGCGACTTTTATCTGATAAATGGTGGTGTTGGTGATTCGATGTCAGTTTACTTTTAGAACTCGAGTGTGATATTTAGGATTACTGACTGTTGCACGTGCGATATTAATATTCATGGCGGATATGTTTAGTTGGAAATCGATATTTGCCTGCACTATAATGGACAGTGATTTAATGTACGTTAAGTTACAATTATCACGCATTGATCAAAAACTCTTATTATGCATAGGCTGTATTTATAAATGTGGGTAAATACCGGTACTGAAAATTAAATGAACTTAATTACCGTTTCATTACATATTTGATGGTTTCAAGACTTTTATAATTATTAATTCATTCCCTGCTACAATGATAGATTAGTTATATCTATTTATAATGGCGTGAGTGCACGCCGTAGCCTAGTGGTTAAGGCAGTGCGCTACAAACCAGAAGGTCGAGAGTTCGAGTCCCGGTTGGGGTTAGGATTTTTAAACTGACCCAAACTTTCTGGTGGCACCATGACCCTGGGGTCGATTCAGCCTCTAAGAGAGTACCAGGCGCTTGTTCTAGATGTAAAAGCTGCCGTCACGCATGGCTGACATCAAGTGCGATTGTCTAGAAAAAGTAGTAGCGTAACTTCCTACTACCCCAAGGGTCTCCTATGGCCTGTAGTGGGATCAGTTTACTTAATTTACAATGCTATAACCTATGTATTAGACCAAGTTATTTTTTAGTTACCTTATTTGCTCGTAGAATTCCTGGATGGCATGCGGTCAACACACCGACCCATTGAGACATCTAGCAGGTAACTAAGGTATTACTAGGATGTTGATGTCGGTAAATTTTGCTTAGAGGCCTCTTTATTCAGGCTTAAGGATCTTTTACCAGCCTGAAAATCTTCAGACTCGGGACCCACGGCTTAAAGTCTCTCCCGGAGGACTTACTCCTTGGATTCTCCGTCCTAAAAAAAATCCGTCTACCCGGCTGGATTTGAACCCGCGACCCTCGGAACCAGAGTCATAATTTACTTATAAATCCTTCTTTAATGTTGGACGTTTACTAAAAGACAAGAACAAAGATTGGAAGCAGCTGAGATGAGATTTTTAAGAAATATAGCAGGATATAGGTACTCTGCTGGATAAGAAAAGAAATGATATAAGCAAGGAACTAAATATTTTCGAACTTACAGACCGAATAATTAAAATAGGAACGACTGGAAAGAACATATTGATAGAATGCCTGAAGGAAGATTTCCAAAATTATTGCTAAATTATAAACCGCATTGAAGGAGAAATGTTGAGACGCCCACACAGAAGATGATCTGAACAATTTTAACAATTCTAGCTTTCAGGAAACCGGAACGAGCCAACAGGCTTAATCCCCGGATGATGATAATCCTTCTTTATTAACTTATAGATGGCATAACTGTCCTCTTTGGTCCGTGGCCTTCTTCAAAAGTTCGTAACAATTTTTTGTAGCAAGATCTAGCGTTCGTCAATTTCTTTATTCCACATTGCCAATTTCAGGGCCTTTGTTTTGTAAGGGTTTAGTCTTTTTAAGCAGTCCGGAATTCACTTCTTTAGATTTCTCACAAGGGTAGATTTTCCAAACTCCAACTCGCAACCTGGAGGACCGGGAAATCTTCTGTCAAGATTGCTATACCTTAGCCGATGGGTCCCAGTTTGAATGCGAAGGTATGCGCCTACGCCCTTCCCTTACAGGTAGGATTTACTGGATTCACAGATAATCTGCCAGCTAAAGTATATTGGGTTTTATAGAGAGCATCTTTGGGCATGAGTACCAGTACATCCAAACTAATACAAGCTATTCATCCCCCTCATTTATCTGAGCTGAACCGGCATTGAAAGCATAAAGTACTCTCCTGCGACGAAGTTTATACATGCTTGGAAAAGCATAACTAGCATCGGATTCTAAAGGGAAATAAGTTCATTAAAGATTAATAAAAAAATGTTTCCCCCCATAAAAGGACTGTAAAAGGGAGTTATAGAGAGATAGTAAAATGAATACGTAATGACTGCTACTTTCACTTTATTGTTAGAAAAAATTTACTTCATTACTCTCAACATTTCTATATGTTTGAAGGTTAAATTCTGTCTCTTGGAATATAGAATGCTTTTGTAGAAGTAAAATAGTCGCCCTGCATCAACAGAAACACTGGTGAATACTTGGTTTCGATTGAACTCCAAATCACTCAAATTTATTAGTTTTAATGGTGTTGGGATGTCATTTAGGCAATGACAGAAATTTAGATAAACACACTAAAATACAACGATTCTTCAATTATCTATGTGGCACAATTAAACGCACTTTATTGAATAAGATTAGAAAATAAACTATTTTGACGTTTTACAAAGTATTGGCAGTTCCATCTCTTATCTATGATGTGAAACCTGGACATTAACAAAGGCAGATAGTAAACAAATAGAGACTGCTGAAATGAAGATGTTGAGAGCAATAGCAGGATACCAAAGGACCGACAAAAAGAAAAACGAAGATACAAGAACAGAACTTAATATATTTAATCTCTGTGAAAGAATAAACTATTATCAAAATGCTTATCTTCAGCACGTATTACGAATGAATGAACAGCGCATACCAAGAAAAATGTATAATTATAAACCAAAAGGGAGAAGATTGTTTGGGAAGACCATTGAAGAGATGGAAGGACCAATTCGACGTATGAGATCGGAACAGGCCATTGGGCTTAATCCTTGTTGTTGTTGATGATGATGATGATAATGGTGTGGATTTTCTGATAAGATTTGTCATTATATGGTTTCTTTAATACATTATAAATTATAATAGCATAAACCATTGAGATTTGTGTTAAATATTGTCAAAAGAAGGGTTAATAAAATAAAGTTCGTTGCAGCTGAATAAGGTAACAAGGTAAAGTTATCCCACTACAGGCCATAGGAGACCCTTGGGGTAGTAGGAGGTTAAGGCTCCCACTTTTTCTAGACAATCGGCACATGATGTTAGCCGTGCATGACGGCCGCCTTTACCTCCAGAACAAGTGTCTGGTACTCATTTTAGTTAGAGGCTGAGTCGACCCAGGATCATGGTTGCTACCAGAAGGTTTGGGTCCGTTTAAAAATCCTGATCGCACCGGGACTCGTACCCCTCGACCATCCGGTTTGTAGCGCACTGCGAACTACGCTACGGCGTGCGCAGCTGAATAAAGGAACGTGAATTAAAAACAGGAAATTAAAAATATTCAAACTTGAGTATTTTAAACAGTTACAAGTGTTTCTGTAGATTACCGGTATTTCGTGTTCTGAGATATAATTAAAAAAGATATCCCCTTTAAATCCGGTTTTTAATTATTATAAGTACATAAACATTTATAATGGAATTATTAAAATCGCAACAACGTATGAGTCACAACATTAATTAAAAAACAAATAAAAATAAATTAAATTTGACAAAAATGAACTTGCGATCAGGATGGAGAGAAAATTGAATATAATTATAATATCATCTTCCATGCAAGTATTAGGCCATTTGGCTTGTTATAGTCTCAAAGATAAATTTTCCTTGCAGAGCTTTTTTGGGCGTCCCAGAGATCTATTCCCTTGAGTATTCCCTTGAGGATTGTAACGAAGCATAGCTTTTGGAATTCTATGAGATGGTATTCGTTGAAGATGGACTTTGCAGTTATTCTGGTAGTTTTGTATGTGATGGAGAATGCCTGCAGTACTGCGCAATAGAGATGCGATTTATGCGCAGTACAGCAGGCTATACAAAATGGGACTACAAGAGAAATGATGAAATTATAGAGGAGTTGGATGTAGAACGCATATTCGGCATTCATCTCTTCTTCGTATTGTCCATGCTTCACTACCATATCTTAAAGATAAAATATGAAAGTGCAAGGAACTGTAGCAGGAACTACCAAAACACAATTAAGATGTAAAAAAGGTGATTGAATATAGAATCCTTCCTCTTCAACTTCAAGGTTGGTTGTAAGCCTGTGTCCCTCCATCTGGTCATGTGGCGTCCAACGGAACGTTCACCTCTTGGAATATACTGTAACGCGTCGTTATATGAGTCCTGCTATTGCTTTGAGTAAAACTAGTAATAATTTATCTCACCTGGTCGGGCTACCAACATGACGCAGGGAAAGCATGGTAATGATGCTAGAATACCGGAGATAATTTATGAATAGAATACGACATGAAGAAGGAAGACCAAAACTAACATAGACACAAGAAGAAGCGAGTGCAATGGAAGAGAAAGACTAAGAGAGGATTGGAATGACTATAGAATCTTGAAATGGGTACAAGAAAACACCAAAGACATTGCAAAACTTAAGAATAAATGCAGTTTAGAAATATATGCAAGTAATTAAACATAAATAAACTTGATTTATAAGTGTTGCATTATATAGTTAATGGTTTCAGACTTTTGAAATTATTAGTTATCACTCCCTGCTGCAATGATATTTATTTCAAGTAATAAATTGTTCCTGAAGCATTTACAACATGTCAAATATTTATAAACTGTATATAAATATAAAAGTAAGAATCTTAATTTTAAATAAAATGGTAATATACTGGGCACAGGTGCAATGTCATACAGGTAGCGTCACAGTTAGAAAAATAAATAACTTTCCAATGACATGTTTTTGTAATGAGTAGGTTAACAGGTTGAAAGAATATATAGCCAAACTGGCGCCAAGTTTATATCAAAGATATTCAGTAAGTCAACAACCATTTTATGACATCTCGCCACCTCTAAAAACTTTGAAATATATTAACCATGACACTCAATGGAATTTTTTTTACATGTTATTTTATTTCACTCCAACCTGCCAGTTGAGTAACCACTTCGATTACGTTTCTCTGTTCCTAATTCCCTCCCTTGTCTTCTTTCAGTTTAATAACAACTCTTCTTACTCCATTTATCCAGTTTCCATTTGGTCTTCGAGTATAAATGTTCACTATTTTTAGCTGGATATCTATTGAAAGAATTTTCTAAATGGTATTAAGTAGCGATACTTAAAAAAATAGGAAAAACTGCACATTCTCTTCATTGTTAAAATATTCGGAGTTCGTCAACTGAGGATAATTTTTTTAATGCCCCAGGTTGTTCCTTTGGGCATTTCTGGTGTTCTCTCCTGGCATTGGCGTAATTGTAACCCACTTCTGAGGTTGGGGCGCTTGGAAGGCGAGGTTATGTTACCTCAGTGATATGATGGGTAATGATGATGAAAGTGGTGCGTCAGGAGAGTCCTTAATCCTAAGTTTAATCTAAGATGGATGAATGATGATTGCGATGGCCATATGATGTTCGCGGACCGTTTGGGACTTAAAGTTTCCTGACATTTGTCTTACAGGTGAGGAAAAACCCCGATTAAAACCTCACCCAGGAAACTGTCCCGACCGGGGATCGAATCCGGGCCCGCTGCGTGACAAGACAACACGCTACCTCGAGACCGTAGCGGTGAGGATAACATTATGGCTTGGTTATTTTGACAATGATACCAGTATGTATTTTTATTAGCTCTCTTTCAAAGAATTAGAAAGGATTTGATAAAACTTCCTCCTATTATTATTATTATTATTATTATTATTATTATTATTATTATTATTATTATTATTATTATTATTATTATTATTATTATTATTATTATTATTTATTATTTATTATTATTACCGCTGTGGTCTCGAGGTAGCGTGCTGCTTTGTCACGCAGTGGGCCCGGGTTCGATCCCCGGTCGGGGCAGTTTTTCTGGGTGAGGTTTTTATCGGGGTTTTTCCTCACCTGCAAGACAAATGTCAGGAAAACTTTAAGGCCCAAACGGTCCCCGAAATCATATGGCCACAATCATCATCATTATCATCATCATCACCCTTATCATTGTCATAATCATCATCATCCTTCACCGGTGTGGAAAGCAACGGGAAGCTACCACACCTACAATTCCCTAGTAAAGCTGTAAGCATAGCATGAAAATGCTATGATTGCAGTGAAATACCTGCCTTCGGGCAGATTTTCTATGGATGGATTATTATTATTATTATTATTATTATTATTATTATTATTATTATTATTATTATTATTATTAAAGGCTTTCTACAATGCTGTAGTTCTTCCTCAACCTAACATATATAAAAATAGTACACAAAATGTCAACTATTTTATCTTCTTTCGTCATTGTTCCAAATCTAGGCATCAGTGTCCTATTGACCTTTCAGTTTGATACTTCTTCCTACTGCGTTTATCCGGTTTCCATTTGGTCTTCGTTTCTTGTTTCTTCATCTGTTGTCCATCGCATAACATCCTTTTTTGCATTCTTACGTTCTAATTACATGCCCAAATCATTGTATTTTTTTCATTTCATGCATCGCTTCTACTACTTGTTTTCTATATTCATTAAACGTCTTAGTTATACATTCTTTACTTATTCATTCCCCAAGTTGAGAAAACCAGCTATAATGGCTGAGAACCCGCGTGACCACATGTTACCAGTATTGCTAGATGGATGATCCGTCCACCTCCGTGGTTAACACATGTGAGATGTGAATCAAGCAGCTGGCTGGTAGGCTCATGGCCTTCTTGGCCTGTTGCGTTGTGGAGTTTAATTTATTATTTCCTTGACTTTCTAGTTGATCTTTTAATGAAGTTCAATTCAGCAGCTCTCAGTTTTCCTTCTCATAGTCTGTTTATTGTAAAAGTATATTAATATAGGGCCTACTTTATTTATTTTGTCAAAGATAAGCCTTCTCTCTCACTCAAACAGGCGAAATAGAAATAACAGTAAAGAATACATGTAATTTAAATGATGAAACATGGAAAATTAAGATTTTATAAAATATATACCATATACATACTTCATTAAATCCCACTTAATGTGAAAACACGTCAAAAGGCCTAATTTCATGAAATAGAAGAAGAAGAAGACATACTTTTATAAGCTTACAAATTGATATTTTTGTTGTTTCATTATTTGTTGTTTATTATTATTATTATTATTATTATTATTATTATTATTATTATTATGCGGTGGACTAGTGGTTATGCTCCTTGCCTCTGGTCCCGAGGGTCGCGGGTTCAAACCCGGCCGGGGTCGATGGATTTTTTAGGACGGAAAAATCCAAGGAGCAATTCATCCGGGAGGGAATTTAAGCTGTGGGTCCCGAGTCTGAATATTTTCAGGCTCGTAAAAATCCTTAAGCCTGAATGAAAAGGCCTCTAAGCAAAATTTACCTAATTTTCCCGTCCTAGTACTACCTTGGTTTCCTAGATGTCAGTATGAGACGGAACGCTGACCACGGACCACTCAAATGGCATCTATACGAAAACAAGTGTAACTAAATTAGTATGGTTCAAATTCTTCCCTGTAGGGGGAGAGCGCCTAAATCTCTGTAAAGGGAAAGCATGGGCTTACAACAACAATTATTATTATTATTACCCTCCATGGTATCTTTACCTTGTCGTGGTGGAGTGGCTTGCGTGCTTAAATGATCCTAAGAGCTATGCCGGCGGTAGCATTGCTGCCGATAGGGTTACCCATGCCGGACTGGTCGAAGGTGATAAGCCAGACGAAATAAGTACCTTGGTCGAAAGAGTGACGACCTTTCACCGTAAAAATACAACCGTCAAGAAATGCGGACATGGGTTCTACTGGGGTAAAATTTTCCGGAGGTCAAATAGTCCCCCATTCGGTTCTCCGGGCGGGGACTACTTCAGGGAACCCATGCCAAAGGCTCAAACACAGGTTATGGAAAGCATCAGCTCAGTATAGGGATGTATGGAGAGCTTATGTCCGCGCGGCCATGAACCTACGGGTTCGATAGTGCCAGTGAGTAAGTATTATTATTATTATTGTTATTATTATTATTATATTTATTATTATTATTATTATTATTATATGTCAGGGTGGATTAGCGATTTTCCTCTTCGCCTCTTATTCGAAAGTTTGGTAATTTAAAGACAATATATTTAATGGATAAAATTCTGAAAATGGCTTATTTCGGATGGGACGTACTTTGCTATATGATGTTGCATGTTTGCAGTATTGAGATCTAATATAAGCGGCATCTGAGCAAAATTTGTCGGCCCTTTCACATCCAGATTTTAATTAAGTGACTTAAGATCTGACCTGTTTCATTAGCGTCAAACAATATAGGCCTATAGGAAAATAGTGTAAGAAAACATGAACTTTATATGATTTATAACTCTCTTAACTGGGATAAGATAGAAGTAGGAAATTATAATTTTGCAATCATCCAATGAAATAATAATAATAATAATTATTATTATTATTATTAATTTTATTAAACACAATGTGTACATTTAGAGTTTTCACCAGTCTTTTGTAATTTTGGTGAGAGGCTCAGTTCTGCTTTGGCATTTCATTAGGTGGTACCTGGAGCATGGCTCGTCGCAAAGCTTACATCTGCAGTCCTCCTTCGGGTCGTGGTATGACGGATTCTGACATATTTTCCAGTGGAAACCATGCGCGGCGAAGCGTGTGTATAGGTGGCGAAGTTGGAAGTTCGGTCCTTTCCACACATCAGTTTTCATCGTTTCTGTGTCCATTATTTCCATCGGTATTTCATTGGCTTTGTTTTCTCTCTCTTTGATGGCGTCTTTATATGCCTGGGTTTCTGGTAGATTGAAGCAAAGCTTGATGTCCTCAATGAAGTAGGATTCATGTGCTATTCTGTAGGCGTAGCTGTTTCTTGTGTACTTTGAGAGTGACAAGGCCCTCTTGAGATATCTGGCTTTGACATTCTCCAATTTCTTGAGGTTTTTCGCTGTTAGGTGAATCCAAATTATCTGAATACCGTATGTGGCCGCTGGTGCTCACCTTGAGTTGGAACAGTGCCATCGCCGTTGGCAGGGACAGTCTCTCAAGCTTGGGGATGTCGAACATCGAATTTATTGCCGCTTTGGTCCTGTCTTGTATATGCATAGTGAACGTGGTTCCAGTGGTCTGCAGCGTCACTCCCAGGTACTTAAAGTTGGGGACTATTTCTAGGGCTGAGTCGCCGCACATAAAGTGGTCATTTTTTGATAATCTCCCTCCTCTTCTAAACTTCATTGCTTTTGTTTTGGAGCTATTTATTTCCATTGAATTTTCTGACGGCCATTTTCTGATATTCTTCATGGCCTCCTGCAGATCTTCAGGACTCTTGGAAAGGATGGCCATGTCATCGGCATACATTAATAGCTTTGTATTTCTTGCGTGTATAGCTTGTCCAATATCGGCCGTCATAATGTTAAAGAGGACTGGGCTCAGTGGGTCTCCTTGTAGGACTCCTCGTGTTTGAGCAATTTCTTTTGACATTGATATGCCATCGTAGATTGCTACATAGTTGGTGCTGAGAATCGATTTTATTGTCTCCAGTTCGCGACTTGACCTGCCCAGTGCGTTCTCCAGCTTGTGGCAAAGTAACTTTCTGTTAATGCTGTCAAATGCTTTTGAATAATCGATGAATATTGCATACAGGGGGGTGTTTGGTTGTGCCATGCTATTTCTATCTCAACTAGGATTTCTTGTACTGCATGTAAAGTCGATCTGCCTGGAGTGAATCCGAATTGATTCGTGGGGATGTTTGCTCGTAATCTTAGCTCGATGCGCTCTAGTATGATTTTGGAGAATAGTTTGAACATTGTGTTCTCCAAAGCGATTCCCCTGTAACTGTTTGGGTCGTCTTTCCTGCCTTTGCCTTTGTGGAGTACCACTATTATTGTCTTTCTCCATTGCTGTGGGATTGTGCTGTTCGTGAGGCATTCGTTGTACAGGAGGGCTAGCGGTACTGCCAGATCTTGAGACAAGGTTTTCAGGTGTTCCGCGAATATCCCACCCGGACCAGTAGCCTTGTTGTTTTTAGTATTGCTTATGAAGCGGGCTACATCGTCAGGAGTGATTGGGTCGTCGAGTTCCGTTCTTATATTATGCATGTGCGGCGCTGGATCAACTGCTGTTTCGCCCTTCTCTCCTAGTAGGTTTCTGAAGTGGGTTTCCCATTGCTCCAGATTCACGAGAGGAGTTGGGTGACGTTTCTTGGAAGTCCTTAATATATTATATGGCTTAATTTCTGTTTCGGCGATTAGGATTTGTTCTAGGTGTAGATCATAGGCTGTCTTCTTTTCTTTTAGTAGGCGTTTGTACTCCCGGCGTTGTTCTGCGTAGTCCGTTAGTGCGATGTTTTCAGGTTTTCTGGCTTCGTGGAGGAGCTGTAGAGTTCTTATTATTATTATTATTATTATTATTATTATTATTATTATTATTATTATTAATTATATCGTTACTTAAAATATGTTAAGGAACAAAGTTAACATCTTAGTGGTTATGGTTACTCATGGAGAAATGCCGTGGACACAATTTGGTTACAGACACATTTTGGTGCTCTCCGACGTGTTTTCAAAATTTGTAAAAAAATTTCCATTATGTAAGATGAGTCCACCGCTGTGGTCTCGAGATAGCGTACTGCCTTGTCATGCAGCGTTCCCGGGTTCGATCCCCGGTCGGGACAGTTTTTCTGGGTGAGGTTTTTATCGGGGTTTTTCCTCATCTGTAAGACAAATGTCTGGAAAACTTTAAGGCCCAAACGGTCCCCGAAATCATATGGCCATCATCATCGTTATCCCTATTATCATCATCATCGTTCACCGGTGTGGAAAGCAACGGGAAGCTACCACTCCTACAATTCCCTAGTAAAGCTGCAAAGCATAGCATGGAAATGCTATGATTGCAGTGAAAGACCTGCGTGCTGGCAGAATTACTATAGGTGGATGGATGTAAGGTCACTAGTAGAACTTGCTTAGGTAAGATAGTTCGACAAATTAACTGCAATTTATTTTCACTTATATGTACTAACCTGATGCGCTATTCTTTAATTTATTATTAAATTTGTACTCAGTATTACAAAGTCATATATTATTATTATTATTATTATTATTATTATTATTATTATTATTATTATTATTATTATTATTATTATTATTATTATTATTATTGCTGTTATTATTAGTTGGCGGTGGCATTTCTTCGGTTTAATTGAGGTACAGCCTGTATGCATATCTAGATATAAAAAGGTAAAATATTAAAACTTGTAACCAAAATGTCAGTCTTCCTCAAAAACATTAAAATCCGTTAAAATCGTGTAGGCCTTTCAGAATTTCTTGTTCCATCTTGAGCAGACGGTAATGTACTAATCGTTTTTGAATGAGTATACTGCTGAGAGGGTTGAGATGGTTAGGTGTGTTTTCCTTTAGTAAGTTTTCGTTTTTAGATATGTGTAACCTGAAATACAGTGTTGCAAGACAATATTAACATTATGCAGTAGGTGTGCATGACTTGGCAGCAGTATGTGACGTACTATTGACACTGTCACATGCGTGATTTCCCTGGAGGCAATTTAGACTTGTTGCCCTGAAGCATCACTCACCATCTGCCTTACAGTAGATTGGTTAATAATTAAATAGAGACAGTCTGATCTGAAGTCACTGATTAGGATTGATGGCTATCTCCTAATTTAGTTTTGTCTCCCTTGGGAACATGTTTCTATGACCTTGTTAGTAAGTTAGTATTTTATTAAATGACGTTATTTAACAAATAATAACTTCAATAGAGCGTTTCATAACCGGGCATTACGAGGTCTACACATTTAAATCTCTTATCTGAGTCTTAGTCCCGCGCCGTAGCCGAACTGTTTAAGGCATGATTCGAGTCCTCATAGGGGAACAAATTTTCTCATGAAATTTCCTTGGCCTCACATCCACGTGTGTTAATCACAGAGGTGGATGATCACCTAGCTGGTATTGGAGTTACACATCAGCATGTCGGGTCTCCAGCCGTTATAGCTGGTTTTCTCAACCTGGAGCCGCTATTCATTATAGCTACCAAAATTCCTTACAATTCTACGGCCAAAATTCCATGGTTTTTTCCTCCTATGAGGTGTCGAACCACCACAAGTCCGGTACCTCTGCACCAAAGCACCATGCCTTAAATATTTGGGTACGGCGGGGGACGTATAGGTCTATTACGCCATACTAATTTAACTATAGATGAAAATTCACAATTGTTAATATCTGTATACATAACCCTGCTGAAGTGCAAAAGGAGACTTTCGTTCTTAACTTCATCAGGTAAAATGAAATTATTATTATTGTTGTTATTGTTATTATTATTATTATTATTATTATTATTATTATTATTATTATTATTATTAAGATTAAAAATTTAAATAAATATGTTTTGTACCTCATCTCATCCACTTATGATTATAGACTGGATGTGAGGTGAGGTATAAAACATTTTAATTCAAATTTTAAATTAAACCTCGTAGTGATTTTTTCCTATAAAACTTCAATCATTATTATTGTTGAGCTTAGAGAATTGGGTATCAGAAATATGAATTGGGTTCAGTTGGCGGAGTGTTGGACTAATGAAGGGCTTGGAAATATTTTATTTTGTATTATTAGCAAGTGCGTTATTAAAACAAAATTTTAAACATTGTGTTTGTTTTGTTTCAGGTAAGTAACCAGCGTTTGGGTGTTTAGAATAAAATTGAAGACTATCAATGCGTGAGTAAAATATTGTATCTGATAATTATTATGGTGTAGGCCTATCGCGAATTTCAACCAATCATATATTTATCACTACAATTTTCAGTTTCCCTGTTTATCACTACTACGTGGATTTTTGTTGCAAATCATCGTAACAGCAAAATGAAATATTTTTACTGTGTTGATAAATATATAATATTCGTATACACCGTGTCTCCAAAGAAATACACAGTTGATAATTTTGTTTATTATTATTATTATTATTATTATTATTATTGATTGATTGATTGATTGATTGATTGATTGAGGGTCTTTCCACTTTTTCAGCGGTTGCCCTTGCGCAGAGCTACGGGACTTGCGCTGGTTCGAGTCTCCATGGGGGAAGAAATTTTCTCATGGTATTTCGGCCAGTATGGGACCGGTGCCCACCCAGCATCGTGAGGCAATTGGGTAGCTACAATAAGTAGCGGCTCCAGGTTGAGGAACCAGCTATAACGGCTGGGGGACTCGACATGCTAACCACATGTCACCCCTACACTGGCTGTTGATCATCTACCTCTGTGATTGACACATGTGGATGTGAAGGGCCAACAGCCGGCTGGTAAAAGGGCTTCTACAATACCCATTTTAAGTTCACGTAGGTCACGTGGTAGAGGAGGTAACCTCACAGGAGAAAAAAAAAACACGTGGGGTTAAATCTGTATCGCTGAGTTCATTTCATAAGAACATTGCCAAGAGGTCCCATTCGTCCTACCCAACGTTCTGGAAGCACCCATTAAGATAGTTGTGAGCCTGACGGTAATAGTGAGGCGATGCTCCATCTTGCTGGAACAGATAATTATTTGAATCCGCATTCAGTTGTAGCATTAACGAAATTTCACGATAATATCAGAGTAAGATGTGTTATCGATAGAGTCGGCCATAAAGAAAAACACACCATATATATTGTGGCATGGCGCACAAAAAAAATCAGCTGGATTAAATTCGTTCAGACTCAATGATTCTGCATGGATTCTTGGTTTTACTAATTCGGAGTTAATGAGGCTTCATCAGAAAAGGTCATTGTTGCGTTCAGCGCAACATGCGGTCGACAGAGGAAATTTAAATGTAAAAAAAAAATGTATAGTGCATCAAACATCAGATTGGGTATAATACACTGCTCAAAGCAATTAGAGGAACACTTGTAATAAATTGAATAAGTAATTGTTTTTTAAAGCTGTGATGCTGAAAGTTGGACAATATGTAAATTGAATTATTAATTTTATCATTGGATACAAATTTTAAAGATCCATGGCCTAAATGCGAGAAATTACCTCGAATAACAAATATAGAGATTTTTTTTTAATTTTGGAAGGCACTGGCCACTTCTAATTGGTAAGCTTCCTGTTGTTGCTATAGTGACGAATGTTAATTATTGCCTTGTTTATTGAAGTCTCTGACAAAATGAGGCATTTAAATGAGTTTGAAGTGTATCATGCTCTACATCTTTTACGACAAGGTCAATCTCTGCGACAAGTGGCTAGAGAGCTAGGGGTTTCTCCTTCCGTGGTGTCCAGGTTACGCAACAGGCACAGAGAGACAGGTCAGTATTGTAGAAGACGTGGCCAGGGCCGTAAATTTAAAACAAGCCCCCAGGATGACAGATACGTTGTTCTTTCTGCTATTCGACAGCGTACAAAAACTGCAAAAGACCTGCAGAATGACCTTCATATGGCTTCCGGATCCGGGTTTCAGACCAAACCATAAGGAAGAGATTAAGGAAAGAGAATATTCGTCCAAAAAGGCCCGTTAAAAACCCACGCTTAACAAATGGGCATAAGGCAGCAAGACGTACGTATGCTGAAAACCATGGTGATTGGAACCTGAACCAGTGGGAGTCTGTGCTCTTCTCGGACGAATCCAGGTATCGTCTTACACGTTGTGATGGTCGATTGAGGGTGTGGGGGACGGCCAGGAGAAAGATTTTCTGCAGAGGCTGTACAGGAAATTGATAGATTCGGAGGAGGTTCCATAATGGTGTGGGCCGGAGTTATGTACAACAATCGTACGGACCTTGTACTTGTACCCCAGCGACTGAATGCTGTCTGGTATATCGAGCAAGTTCTGGAAGAGCATGTAGTACCTGCTGCCATTGGAGTAGGCCCTGGATTTCTGTCCATGCAGGATAATGCCAGGGCACATTCTGCGGCTGTCACCAGGGATTTCCTGAGGAGGAATGAAATTGAGGTAATGGAGTGGCCAGCGGTCAGCCCAGACCTCAACCCTATTGAACACTTGTGGGATCTTCTAGACAGGAAGGTCAGGAACCGACATCAAGCTTCACAAACTCTGCAGCAACTTGAAGATGCTCTGATGGAGGAATGGGAGAATGTCCCGCAAGAGGAAATCCAGAATCTTATTGGGAGCATGCCACGAAGGTGCCAAACTGTCATCGAATGTCGTGGAGGCCATACGCGATACTAACTCTATATAACGAGTGTGTAACTTTGAAAAATAAGCACAAGATTCAATTGCTTACATAGCGGAATTATTTGAAAAGTTAATTGTCAGCGTTATTCATTTGTTTTTACTGACATGAGCAATAAATAAATAAATAAATGACCACAAATAATGTACTGTATTAATGTCATGTTTGTACCTTTATCCAATGAAAAAATATTTGCATATTTCATAGTGTTCCTCTAATTGTTTTGAGCAGTGTAGTTATTTAATTATCAATTTATTAATGCGTGTCTTGCTTCAGGGAAACGGTGTACATAATTATATGGAGTGTGTCCGGGCTAGAAGGATGAATAAATTGTTTCAGTTGTTTTCGAAAACCGAGTTTAGCAGTTGATCAATTGTACCTGCAGATCCGCGCTACTTGAAATTTTGGGCTAAACTTTACAACCTTTGACGCGATTTTTTAATTCCTTCATAAAGTTCAGTCAAATATTATTCTTAGGGTTTCATTGTTTAAATTATTTCCCACTATTTACAATGATTTTTACACTTTCTAACGATTATCTCAATATAGTTTTCTATGATATTTAACTACATATGTAGCATAAAGACGTGGCAGCCATATTGATTTTAACGAATATTCTATGCATTAACAAAGACCTGTTCCAGTGCAGCCAACATAGAGTATGCACTAATTAACTATACACATATACTTCAGAATTTCACAACTTACTATTTATTTTTGGGCGTTGCATTCTTCCACACGTTAGAGTACTTAAATTGTGTTAGGTTAGCTTTTATATTCGTTAAATATCATGTATATGTTGGCTGTATCCCGTGATTCCATAGTGTAAACCGCTTCGCGTTTGTTGGCGCATGCGCATGTTGTATGATTTTTCACGTCACATATTGTAAAGTATATCCAAATTTTGTTTTTATTGCAGGCCTAATATGTTCCTAGGATTTATAGTATCAGTTGAAATTACATCGAGTCGAATAAGTTAAAACAAGTGTATATATATATATATATATATATATATATATATATATATATATAGATTGATGAAAAATTATAGAACAAGTGCCAGATTTCTCTTACTTAGGAAGTGTATTTGCAGAGTATAAGAGTGACATTGATTCAAAATTACATAAATATAATAAAATGAATGGGGTAATACGAAGACATTTTGGTAAACAGATGAGGACAGAGACAAAACTAAGATTACATAACATCACATCAAAAGCTGCTCTAAAATATGGAAGTGAAATTTGGATTTTAAATAAAAGAAACTCTCATAAACTTCAAGTAAGCCAAATGCGCTTCTTACGATCATTGTTAGGAGTTAATAGACTGGATCACCAAAGGAACACTATTATCAGAGGAAAACTTGGAGTAACAAGTTTAAATGAAGATATACAAAGATACCAACAAGAATGGAAAAATCATCTGAGAAGAATGGCAAGAAATAGACTTCCAAAATTGGCATTCCAATATACCCCACTGGACATAGGGACCAAGGAAGACCAAAACATCGGTGGAAAGATCAAGACCATCTTCGCTAGGTTTACCGTACAGGTCACATGGCCTAAAACGAATTTGTTCATGATGATGATGATGATATATATATATATATATATATGTATCGTAAATATTTTTACACACCCCGTTCTGAATACCCGGTATTGCCCGGGAATCTACTTATTCGTAAATTATAGACATATACAGTCGCGGGCTTTTTTGTAGATTTTTTTTTTCTTTTAGATATTCAATTAAATGTACAGCCTTTGAAAAAAAATGGTGGAAAGTTAAAAGTTTTGAAGAGCGATTCACACGAGTAAGTTGTTGCATGTGCTGTCTCCTTTGAGGTCAAATCCGGCGGCATAAGGGGCCAATCATAGATTTATACCAATCGTTATTGAAAGAATTTCAATAAATAAATTTATTAATTGAATCTATAAGTTAAGAGAGTTATCAGATGACTGAAAGCAAGTAATGGTCTCTTAAACCAATCAATAGTAAATTAGCGCTTACGTCTTACGCAGTATTTGTATCATTCGCTTCAGTAGAGCAGTCGGTAAGATGATTTCTTGCGACAACGCAGGCCCAGGTTCGATGCTGGTCAGGATTTTTTAAAATAACGTCGTTATTTTTTATAATGCCTACACGTTACCAGGCTATGTTATATAAATTTGTATATATAGGGAAATTAATTAATTAAAGGAAACAGCTCACACACATTCACACACATATATATATATATATATATATATATATAACGATTGTAAAACCTCGTTACTTTGTTTAAAAAAACACAAGGCATAACAAGATTATTTATTTTCACTAATAATGTAAAATGCGTCTGATTAATTTAAATTAAGACAAGTTAATATCTAATTTCATTATACAAGTAAGTCCTTGAGTTTTACATCGTTTCGTACAGATAGCTTCTAGCAGGGAACGGTTGTGGTCTAGTGGAGGGAGCGTCTATTTCCCATGCAGGAAGTCACGTGTTCGATCCCGCTGTCATGCTTTTTTTCTCTCTCTCGTCCTTATCTCAATAATTTTCTTTGTTTTGTTTTATTTTTTTGCTTTGTTTTATTTACAGCATTTACCGCACTACTTATATACGCGAAATTATTTTCCATTGCACGACACACAACGAAATAGAGCGTATTTTAGTTTCTCAAATAGTTGTATACTTGTGAACCAAACAACTAACCTCTGGTCATGCGCAGTGGCTTCGTTCTGGGACTTGGAAAATTATCTGTGCGCCAATAATTATTCCAAAGGCTGTACATTAATTTGGTGTACTTGTTATGGTTCAAGCAGTGTAAGTAATTTAAGCGTCCAATAAGCGACTTTTTTTTTTAGTGCATCGATTCGGCCCTATAGTGGTCCTAGTATAGTATACGTTATATACTTTAATTGTCCCAGAAAAATGATCTAAATGATAGTAAAACCTCCATTCAAAAAATCGGTCAAGTTGTTTTTGAGTCCATAAAGTACAGACAGATTAATATACACTCATCTTTATATATAAATATTTTCAAAAGTCTATCTCAGTAGCTTCATTCCCTCGAAATGTGTTAAAAATTGTAAATAGATGATGAGAACTGAATTCAGTTATGTGATGGTATGGACCAGTAGATAATCTCGGTAAATGCGACATTGAACCTCAGAATTCCATTAGATTTGGAATGAGTATAGCTGGCTGAACTAACGCGACAATTGAAAACACTTATTTTCTTCCTACGCTGATGAAGCTCGCGGTCTCGGAAGGTCATTCTCCGCATAATTCTGGCACTGAGCCGTGGTTTTCATGCGTCAGACTTGTCTGGTATCCAAGTAGGTACAATGTCGCCCCCTTCTGGAACTCTTTGAAACACGCTCCATTACCAATATGAGTGTCACAAAGGGGTTGTTCGGAATTGAGATGGGCGACTAATTGGTGATGCGCTTTTATACTTGGTGATGATGTGGTATGTGACAAAGGGCTGTAAACTGGCTAATCTTTACATACCTACATTCTTAACTATTTAATAAGCATGAATAATTATATATGGAGGGTTACTTCAATCTAACACATATTTTAAATAGTTCTTTTGATCTTTTCTGTAGGTATGGAACTCGTTAGTTTTTGTCTTTAGTTAGAAATAAAAATAATCTTAATATAACATCGCCAAGATATCGTATATCTCGTGTCCGGTAGCACCGTTGAGAATGTGAGACAAGCATATAGAAATCAAGCATGCCCAACTCAATTATTTTATACGGTGTACGAATGACGTTCATTTACTCTTAAACTATTGTTTGTTTTTTACAAAAAATAGTTATTATTATTATTATTATTATTACTATTACTATTACTACTACTACTACTACTACTACTATTTTGTCACCAACACTGTTTAAAATGTATATAGACATTTGTTTAGTAGAATGATCACGTAAGTGTGCAAAATTGGGACTAGAATTAACAGAAAGGAGATATCTACGCCACTTACATTTTGCCGATGATCAGATGATTATAACCCAGGGTGGAAAAGATGCATATTATATGTGTAATCAGTTGTCAACAATATATCAGAAATGGGGTTTGGAAATGAACAAAAAAAGAGTATTTAACAAATGGTTCAGATGAATTATATATTGATGGGGTAAAGATAAAGAAGAGCGATAGTTTCTGTTATTAGGGATCAATTATAGAGAAAGATGGAACATCAAATAAAGAAATAGCAAAAAAAAAAGGAGGGGGATCAGTAATGGAAGAAAAACCATAGGAATGTTAAACTCAATACTATGGAGTAAAAACATCATTAACAGAACAAAACAACTAATTTATAAGTCCAAACTAGAAAGTGTAAGTTATATGTATCGGAAGTTTGGACAATGACATAACAAAATGCCAACAGAATAACTGCAGTTGAAGTGGATTTTTGGAGAAGAGCTGCTAGAAAATCTCGACTGGAAAGAATTTGAAATACAGAAATTAGAAAATGTACCAATGCAGAAAGAAGTAGGCCTATAATGGATGGTATTGAACACAGAAGGCTAAAATGGTGTTAGACACGTAAGAAGAATGCAGGATGGAAGACTACCAAATGCAGTATATGCATGGAAAATTGAAAGGAGCAGCAGAAAAGGAAGACCAAGAACAACCTGGAAGAATAACATTCAGGATTCAATGAGGAAATTTGGTGTAGCGGATGAAGACACAAACGAGAGAGAACGATGGAGAACTTTAAGACAGATTCGTGAATGTTACAAACTGATAGTCTGTCATTTATGTATTTTTATAACTCATGTTAATTATTAAGATTGGTTGGAGAGAATCCTCAATGATGAGGAAAACTGTCAAAATTAATAAATTATTATTTTATGTATTTATATACATATTTTTAATGTTTGCACATCTTTCTGTGCCTAAAGTTTTAGTTTTCTTCTCCACTCGTCTCTATACATCCACTCCATGTCCTCCAGTCCTCTTGTTCTCATTCCAGTTCTTATTTCTTGCATCGACATGTTTCGAGGTCTTCCTTTCCTTCTTCTTCCAGGTGGATACTATTCCAATGTTTTGTTAGGTAACCTTTTTTCTTGCATTCGTTGTACGTGCCCATACCAATTTAAATGCTTATGTCTTATATACTCTGCTGTTGAATATATCTAATATTTTTTTTCTCTTATGACAGTATTTCTTATTTTTTCTAATTTTGCTGTTCTCCTCAAGAAATCCATTTCCATCGATATAAGTTTTTGTTTTAAGTTTTTGTTGAATTTCCATTCTTCAGCTCCATACGTGAAGTACTTCTCACTATTGAGTTTTATGTTTGTAACTTATTTTTTCTGGATATATGTATGTTCCATAAGACTCCATTTATCATTGCTGTTATTGTTCTATCTTTATTTATTCTGTTCTTAATATCAGTTTCTTGTTTGTCCTCTTTATCTACTTTTACTCCCAGGTACTCAAAATTCTTCACATCCTCTAAATATACCCCCCTTTGATCTTCTAATATTAAATCTTCGGTTTCGGCCCCACATCCCATATATTATTATTATTATTATTATTATTATTATTATTATTATTATTAAAACTAAGACAAATTAAAATATTTGGGATCAATATTAGAATCAGAAGAAACAAGCAGTTGATCATTTTCGGTGACTAATAATTAGGATCAATGAAGGTTTGTAAAAAAATTAATTTGTTTTTCACGAGTACAATATAAATAGCTAACGGATTATTACATTACTAACAGACTTGAAAACGACATTAAAATTGTATTAAATGCTCAGTTTAATTATTGCTTAAATTGGACATCCACTCATGGATTTGCTCTTTTGTGCTGGTCTTTAAGGAGCGCCTTAATGAGATCCGGAGCGGAGAGTTGGTAGAGATCTCTTGATTGAGCCCCTCGCATGACACTTCTCTGCACTGCATTAGACATACCTTCCAGTCTCCCCTCAAAACACTTATTAGAACATGAAAACCGCTCATTCTCAAACGGAGAGAGGAAGTTTAATTAGAATCTGTCTTATCCTTAGCATAAGTGAATGTAATACGATTTTACGTCAGGGTGCGTTGATGGCGTTAACATCGTGTTACTGGGAATTTGTGTGAAGATAAAGCAAAATTCTCTTCCATTTTGTACTCAATTATCGAGGACATTTTTTTTAAACATTTTATACTAAATGTTTATTTCTCCATTTGCTTGTTATAAGATTAGGATTTTTAGAAGCAATTTTAGTAAAGAAAAAGAAGCCGAGACAAAAAGTGCTCATAACTAGATCTCGATTTTTACGTTCTAAAATATATTTTAGGCAGATTCAGGTTTACTAATTTTAGTACGCATTTATCAATTAAATATATATATATATATATATATATATTATTATTATTATTATTATTATTATTATTTTGAGTAACTGATAAAGTTTGAAGTTTATCAAATTGCATTAAATATAGTATACCAAAGAGAGATGAACAGACAGGTAAATGGAGAAGACTACATAACAGTGAACTACATGGTCTTTATAGCAGGCCAGATATAATGAGAAGAGTTAAGTCCCGTAGACTGCGATGGGCAGGACATGTGGCACGAATGGGGAATGAAAGACGTGCATGGAATCTTCTTCTGGGAAAACCATAAGGAAAACGCCAAGTTGGTAGCCCAAGAATGAGGTGGGAGAATAACATTAAATATGATTTGAGGGAAGTAAATTATACAGGAGATGATTGGAAAACCTTCGTTCAGGATAGGGATGTATGGAGATCTTATGTCCGCGCGGCCATGAACCTCCGGATTCGTTTGTGCCAGTGAGTTACTTATATTATTGTATTGTATTGTATTGTAAGCCCATGTATTCCCTTTACAGAGATTTAGGCACTCTCCCCCTACAGGGAAGAATTTGAACCATACTAATTTAGTTACACTTGTTTTCGTATAGATGTCATTTTGAGTGGTACATGGTCAGCGTTCCGCCTCATACTGACATCTAGGAAGGGAAAATTCGGTAAATTTTGCTTAGAGGCCTTTTCATTCAGGCTTAAGGATTTTTTTAGGAGCCTGAAATCTTCAGACTCGGGACCCACGGCTTAAAGTCCCTTCCGGAGGACTTGCTCCTTGGATTTTTCCGTCCTAAAAATCCAGCGACCCCGGCCGGGTTTGATCCCGCGACCCTTGGGACCAGAGGCAAGGAGCATAACCACTAGTCCACCGCGGCCGACTACCTATATTATAAAATAATTATTAAATATTAACTCTTATTCTTGGTTTAGTATATTTAAAATTGTAAACACAGAAAAATGGTAGGCCTGCTTATTAAATGGTAGGCCTGCTTATTAAATGGTAGGCCTGCTTATTAAATGGTAGGCCTGCTTATTAAATGGTAGGCCTGCTTATTAAATGGTAGGCCTGCTTATTAAATGGTAGGCCTGCTTATTAAACACACAAATTCGCTGAGCCAAGTACTACTTTAGAGGGAAATATGAAACACAATTAACTCACCTGTTTGTTGCAAACGTAACACAATATAATTCTTCTATCCGACGTGAAATAGGAAAACTCATGTATCCACTGTTTAATTAAAGACGACTTGGAAGCTGAAACTTTCGACATAATGCACACACACACACACACTGAAATGTTCATACATAATGAAATTAAGACTTTTGTTTCCAGCCGGTCAAAGGACAGCATCCCTAGTGACCACACTGTAGGGGTGTTTCAGAGACTTCGGAAGTTTGACATACCATCCCGTGCATCTGGTTTTCCGAAAGGTCTTTCGGGACGTGTTAATTGTTGTACAGCTTCTCGCGTAACAGTCAGATTTTGTTTGTTAAGTATTTCAAGAATATACTATTCAAGATAATTAAAACGAATATGTAAATATTTTAGTTTCACGGAATGAAATAAAGACATTTTATTCGATTTAGTGATAAAATATAGCAATTTCAGGAATACAGGCAAAACATTAGGTTCTAACGTTATTTTAAGCATTTTTAGGCACTGTAGAACCCCATTTTTATCACATAAATATATGAAACGTGTAAATATTACTTCTTTTTAAATTATCTCTTCAGGAACAAAATAGGTTTTTGACTAACATTCGAGGTCTACTCTGACATTTATGAAAAAACTAAAAGTGTACAAAAGTATGACCGTATTTTTAAAGCAAATGAATTTTTAATCAGGTTTACCGTAGGGGTCTAAATATTGAGATTAAAGAAACGAAATACAATAAAATTGATGAATAAAATGCAATTGGTTATAAAAATGAAACTCCAACCCATTATTTGCTTGGATACTTGGAAAAACAAGGAAAAATAATGCAGGTTGATCTGCATCGGGATTTGAACCCGGGACCTTCCTAATGAGTCTCAAACGCTAAACCTCCTGAAGCAACGCGGTCGGTAATGATGATATTTGTCTCAAGCGATGTTTCTATAGACTTCCATAGATCTCCCGACTTTATTGTCAGTGATATTTATAGTATCCATAAAGTACATTAACTGGTCAAAGAATTTCTGTAGGAAGATTTATGCAAAACTTCATCCTGCTTTCCAGTGACCAATATTGATTTTCAATTGACGCTACAAAATGGATGAGGGCCACTTTTTTCTTTCTTTCTTTCTTTCTTTTCTTTCGTGTTTGCATATTTTTCTCCTGTAGCCCTATCTTATTTTTTTCATCCCTTGTCCTTTCTGAGGACAGATTCTCTATAGTTTTCCCTTTTGTTGGGGTTTCTCCTTATTCCAAAGATTAATTTAATTTTAAAGATGTGTTTTTTTTAAGGCACTGTAAATTCCACAAGACTTTCTTTCTACTTAGCTCATTAGAAATCATTTTCACTTCTAGTGGCAGTGTACTGTTTCAAATTGGTTGGTCGTGGTGGATTAGTGGTTACCATGCTAACGTCTGGTTCCGAGGTTCATGGGTTCAAACCCTGTTGGGTCGATGGATATTTCAGGGCATTAATTTAATTTTTATATAAAAATATCAAATTCAATTCTGCAGTAGAAGTATAAAATTTCATAGAAATTCTATAAACTTAATAAAGTGTGTTAAGCAACTTAAACTGTAAGTATTTATATAATTATGTCACTTAATAGTTAGGACATTCGAATCTGGGCATGAAAGGGCCGACAAATTTTGCCAGAGGTCTCTTGTATTGGATTTGAGATTCGTTTAATAGTCATACATCAACAATTTTTAATATAATATTCGAAGAACACTTCAGAAATTCTAAATATAGTGAGGGCAAATAAAGTTTGCTGAGCATATAGTAGAAACAGATCAGTTCAACCCAGTCAACAATAATTGTGTTTATAAAGCTTTATTCTTGCTTGAATTATTTACTTTAAGAACATTCTATTCCTTTGAGAACTACCATTGTAGACACAATTATGTTTGCAGACGATCAGGTCATACGTGCAGAATCAGAAAATCAATTACACAAAGCCACACTACTGCTCAAGAAAACTATGGAGAAATATAATCTCAAGATTTTAACGAAGAAAACAAAAACAACGGCCTTTCGGAGAAAATATACTGTTCGACCGAAAATAGTTTTTAACGATGAAATTATCGAACAAGTACAGAGTTTTAAATATTTAGGATATCACATTTCTTACAATTGCGAAATTATATACATAAAAAATTATAAATTTCAAAGTATGTGTGGGACTATTAAAAGAACACTATAAAAAACAACAAAAGAAACAATGCTTAAGTTTTATAAGTTAATGGCAGTTCCCATTGTGACATATAGAACAGAGAATTTGGCCATGAATAGATCAGACAGAAGATTACTAGAAACCTCAGAAATGAAATTGCTCAGATACGTTGCAGGATATATTCTTAAGAGACCAAACAATTAGGCAAGAACTCAAAATGTTTAATCTAAATGAAAAAATGCAAAATTATAAACAAAAATGGCATGGACATTTTAAGTATGGACTCTTCTAGGCTAACAAAACAAGCACTGTTGTACCAACCCCAAGGCTATAGAGATGTGGGATGTCCTAGAAGACGATGGGAAGATGAATTCTGAGAGCGGAACAGGCCGACGGCCTACCATGAAGAAGATGATGATGCTGAACATTCTATATGCTAGATTTTTCTATTTAATGAAATCTTGATGTTTAGTTGAAATGACACATTGACATTATTGCACATACACACGCGCGCGCGCACACAAAAACATTAATCAGCTACATTATTTTCACCAATGCCACCAGGTTGTCTTTGTGACATTTCTGGTATTTTCTCCTGGCAATGGCTGAATTGTAAATCCACTTCTTAATTTGGGGCTCCTGGAAGGCGAAGTTGCTTTACCTCGATGGTATGATAGATTTTGAAAGCTCCTGGAGAGTCCTTAAACCTAAAAATTAATCTAAATCCAGACCATGGGAGGCCACAGGTATAATTCCCCTTTAAGAAAAAACTGTGATGTGACCAGGAATCGAACCCGGGACCCCATGAACTGTAATCAGATTCTTTGACCAATAGCCCATAAAATATAATTGAAAAAAAAATTAAATTTTAAAACATGCTCATAATGAGAACCAGTTGAACGAGAACGACCTGAACCCTCCGTGTAGAATATAACCGAAAACATCTAGTACCGTTTTAATGCTGATGAAATGTTTCTGAAAAGCCGTCAATGTGATGTGACTGACTCCATGATTGCGAGTCGTTTCCAACCTACGAATAATTACGAGTAAACAACTATACTGTAATATTACAAATTACCTACATAGGGCGGGAAGCAAACCCACTACCCATTATGTATACATACTACGTACAAAAATATATCCAAATATATATTATACGAAACAAATCACTGCATTTTAAATGAAACAATATAAACCAATAAATACATACTTTTACCATCATTTTATCACTGAATTGGTCTCATGGCCTCCTGTTGTTTCAACTAATAAACATTGCCCACATAAGTCAATTGTTTATAATGAACGCAAATATTTCCTACAAAAATTTAATTATTTTACTATTATTTATTATTTTGAAAACACCATCGCGCAAAAAAAAAGTGTACAACGCACGTTTATGAAGTGTTTTATAGAATCTCGGAAATTAAAAACCTCGCTATCACTCGGTTTTTAAACATTTTCCTCGATTCTGTAAAAACCACTTCCCAACCTTGCATCGTAATATACTATTCCCTTCTCCTATCATGACCTTAAATCTTAATTTATTCACTCATTCATTTCATATCACCCTTAATCCTATATCATTTAGGAAAATTAGTCATCGGCTAGTGGTCAACGTTTCTGACTACAGTGCTCATGCGGTCCCGGGTTCGATTCCTGGTCAGACCATAAACATTTTTCTTTATCGGAAATTATCCCTGTGGTTGTGCCTGGTCTGGAGTTTAGTTTAAATATTTTCCTCGCGCTTCATTATAATTTATCACCCATAACATCATTGGAGTAACGTAACTCTGCCTTCCAGGTGCCCCTACCTAAGAAATGGATTAGAATTCCGCCAATGCCAGGGGAGACAGCCAGAAATGTCATAAAATACAGCCTTGTGGCATTAGGAAAAAAAAAATAGTCTGATCTGGCAAACCACAGCTGTTGAAAACGTGTAGTTGTGGTGATCCACGGGGAAGGGCCTATCTAATAATGGCGTAGCCCTTTGTGCCATAGCCTCTCCTAAGGAATTACTAGACTAAGCTAATGTTTAGTTATCTTATTTACTCATAGACGTCATGGATGGCATGCGGTCAACACACCGTCCCACAGACATACAATAGGCAACTAAGGTATTACTAGGGTGATGGGGGTCTGTAAATTTTGCTTAGAGGCCTCTTTATTCAGGCTTAAGGATCGTTTACGAGTCTGAAACAGGTGAGGGCCACATTCGTGTATTTCCTCACGACTCTGAAGTTATGTGACAAATTTGGTCAGAATTAAGCCAAATTGAGGGTTGTAGCCCCTCCTTGAGATATTCTGGTCCAGCCCAGAAAATGAGTCGTGTGTGAATACATAATGTGTCGATACCAGAAACACCATATCAGACTGCATAACACAATGGAGTACGTTTAGTTCCCGTTCATTCATAACTACAATGATTGATCCTATAATACAATGAACCTACACATGGTTGCCGTGTTACGGGCATTGAAAACCCGAACCGATACATTATTCTAATCTAAGAGTTAAAATGTGTAATGTAGAAACAGTCAGCATGTAGTTTTACTGTTTTGTAATATAGCATGTCGGTAAATAAATATAGTGTGTGTCCCATTCAAACCTCCCACATTTTAATTAATCTTAACTAACAACGTATGCGGAATTATGAAATGAGGTTGGTATTAAACGAAACAGAAACTAAAAGAATTTCCATTGCCACACAATAAAACACCTCTATATGTGCACCATTAGTAGCACGAACAATATCAAGATTCTTTTTTTAACGCTTCCAGTCGCCAGAAACTTCTCAATGCATGCCTTAATGGTCTTCCCATCAGGTGCATTTCCATATTCTCTGTGGTAATTTAGTTGCACTGTAATTAGTGACTTCGTCTCTACATACCAGAAAACAGTTTGTGCTCGTTGCTGAGGAGTCACCATTTTGTTTTATGTCATTATTGTCCAACATGCGACAGATGAATTAACTGCAACAATGCAAACAAAAATTCTTTGAGTTTCTCTTTCTTTAAATACCAACCTCATTTCATAATGCCGCATACTTTGAGAGTTATGATTAATTCAAAGGTGGGAGGTTTGAATGGGACACGGTGTATAATAGGTGAACTGTAAGTTAAACTTGACATAACATGTCAGTTGAAATTCCTTCCCTGCTTCCTAATGTATTATATGAACTATTAAAAAAGATTTTCTAGTGCCTACTTCCCAAAATATAATAGAATATGAACAAGTTCATACTTAACAGAGAATTGTTTATTTTGTATAATTAATGACTAAAATTTATTAGAACATTAAACTCAAATCGTGTATTTTGTAACTCCTCCTATAGGCCTATATACTACATTCACAGTTGCTTCATGAAATAAAATTGGAAACTACGCAGAGATTATTTTACTTTCACTCTGTAAAATATGTCATTCTACAGTTACATCAGTTACCTATATAAAACAGTACATTTTAAGTACAGTTATACTCTGTATTTTCTGTTAAAAAGAGATTAAAACATACATATGTTTTATATAGGTAACTGGTGTAACTGTACGTTAAACTGATATATATATATATATATATATATATATATATATATATAAATGATTTAAAGAGGAAGAAATGGTGTCTTACTATCCGAGGGCTTAAAAAAAATTGAATGTTATTTTATTTTTTGGGCGATAGTGCGTTTTGTCGTACTGACAGCAATGGCGACCATGATTGAAAGTTCAACTTCCTACATTTCGGGGTTGCCAACCTAAATAACTGTACTATAATAAAATAACTATATTTTAATATTATATTTTACAAAACTCGTGTGCGAAGTAAAACCACTGTCCTCTCTGTATACTTCATACAATGTATATACAAAAAGTATCCAAAAATATAGTGTTAATATACATTATACGAAACGAAGCACTGCATTTTAAATGAACTGAACTTTATTTGAAACAATATAAAACAATTGATACGTACTTGCCGCCATTTTATCACTAATATTCTCTCACGGCCTCCTGAAGTTTAAACTAATAAACTTTGCCTACACTGTTAACGTCAATCAATTGTTTATAATGAAAGCAAATATTTCCAACAAATGTTATTATTTTACTATTATGTATTATTTTCAAAACACCATCGCGCAAAAAATAATGTACAACGGACGTTTGTGAAGTGTTTTACAGAATCTCGGAAATTAAAAACCTTGCTATCACTCGGTTTTTAAACATTTTCCTCGATTCTGTAAAACCACTTCCCAACCTCGCATCGTAATATACTATTGTTGAACTTGTTACGACAGTTGCCATGATATTCACCTATCGATAAAAAAGTCACAGTACAGGTAGCCCTCTACATCAAACACACCCAACTTATGGTGTTTTGAAAGAAGTATTTGTTATTGATGTTCCGAACAGCTTGTATTAGTCGTTTCACTATTGAATTTTAAATGCTCCGACGTATTGTTTAAAATAACAGATCATCCCACTTTGTCATTAGGTCATTACCTTCTTTAATAACCTGAGGTGTAATGTTACACCCTCCATCTGCGAAGTTCACTAAATTATTATTCCCTTGTAAAATGATACATTGATAACGTCCCTATATGTAGATTAAAAAGGTGTCTGCTTACATTCACCCTCTTTTTATGTCAATTTGCTGTTAACAAAACACATTTTGATGGCCTTTGAAGAGACCTTTGGTGCTTCCATACCGTGAAATCCTTATCTCTTGAGGTGGTGGAGAAATCTCCCTTTCTTTACGCCAGTAGGGTTCGTCACATAAGGGGGAAAGAAAATTTTCTTTTGAGTTTTGAAGGACTTTGTGATTGAATGGAGTGTGTCCAGTCGGCAGTCAGTGATCTTCTATCTATTCAATCAACCTGCTCTCAGCTCCCTTTTAGAGTCCATTATTAGGGATACCAAGAGAAATTCACGCCTTCGTTTCAATAGACTGATAGGCTACAACTACAATGATGATATGAAATATATATTTTTAAATTTTATTATGATAGCAATTCCTTCTTTTTCTTCTTCCTTCCAAGTATTAGGCCAAGGCCTGTTACGATCCTATAGAAAATTTTCCCTCCATCGTTTCATAGGACAGCCCAGAGATCTTCGTCCTCTTGGTATATAATTATAAACAGCGTTGGGGATCCAATTTGAACTCATTCTTTCAAGATGGTGTTTCCAATTTAGTTGGTACTGTTTAATATATTCCAAAATTGGCGTATTCTTCAATTCTTTTAAGATATCGGTGTTCCTTTTCCGATCCCATTTGGTGTAACCGGCTGTTCTGCGCATGAATCTCATTTCACAAGCCGTTATTCTGCTTTCATGTTGTCTTTTTAGTGTCCATGCTTCACTACCATAGGTCAACACTGGTCTAGCCAAAGTGTTATATAAACGTAATCTGGTTTTTTTTTTGTACAAGGGATGGTTTCATAACTTGATTAATAATTCCCAAACTTTTATTATAACTAGTAATTTTTTCAGGGATATCCTTTTCATCCCAGATAGAGAGATATTATCCAAGATATTTAAATTGATTAGATCTCTCTAAAATTTTATTCTGGAGACAGATTTTACTTTGTATGGGGTCCTTCCCAAGAAATGATAATTTTAGTTTTCTTAATTGATATTTTCATATTAAATTTGGCACCTATTTTTTGTAAATTATAAATTGATCGTTGCAAATCATTTTCGGAAAGTGCCAGAAGAGCTAAATCGTCTGCAAAAAGAATAGCATCGAGTTTGAGGTTCCTATTCATGGGTATATAACTTATATATCCTAGGAGTTATATAATCCAACTAAATATGACACTTTAGCATCTAGGGTCATATTGCCTCTAATATATTTTGTAGGTAGGTGATATTTGATTTAATGACGTCCTTTAACAGCTAATGTCATTAGCAGGGCTATGGGTTTCAAGCATAACGGTTGTTAAAAAAATCTTAGCAAATTTTTAGGTTAAAGAGAGACGAACAGACAGATGAAAGGAAAAAGGGAATTTTTGTCTGCTGTGCATGACAACCGCCTTCACTGGTGCTCATTTTTTTGGAGGCTGAGTACATCTGACGTTTATAGTGCCGCTAGAAATGTTTGGACAATTTAAAAATTACGAGACCATCGAGTGAATAATCATCTTGACTTTCCGTTTTGTAGCAGACATTCTCTTCGCCAACTACACCAAGGTATGCATCTATTCGTGTGTACACGTTTTGATAATCCTCGTCTATATTTCTTGAAATTTGCCTCTTAATTATGCGGATTACCACTGTTCAGGTAGATCCGAGTCAAGAGGGAACGTGCTGTGGCGTTGCTATGATATAATTAATGAATTATGCAAGAAGATAAAATTGACATTGAAATATTTAGCAGAGCTGAAGGAGTGAATGTCCCAGGAGATGGTAATATACAGAGAGGTGTGTGCAAAATTAATGACACTCTATGTAACGATCTCATACCGTCTCTAAGTACGCCAGTCAGCGCAAAAAAATTTGGATAACCATTCCTTTAATGTCCAAAGTTTCTGATGTGTCTTCATTAGTGTAAATTGAACTAGCCTAATATATTTTCCGTACAAGGGAAATAGATACTATTGTTTTATTTAACTATAACTGAAAGAAATATAATGGATGAGATTGAACACAGAAGGCTAAAATGGTATGGGAGCGTAAGACGAGTGCAGGATGGAAGACTACCAAAGGCCGTATATGCATGGAAAATTGAAAGAAGGAACGAAAAGGAAGATCAAGAACAACCTGGAAGAACAACATTCAAAATTCAATGAGGAAAATATATGTAGTTTATAAATTTCTTTATTGTATCTTATTATCCATGCACCATTTCTATTAATTAGTCCATGTATCCTCCTCAGTATTTTTGTTTAAAAATTATTGCTTTTATTTCCATTAGATTTAGTTTCCCATGTTTCAGGACTGATTTTACCATAGTCTTAAAAACCTACATTTAGATTTCAAATCCATCTGCCCGAAGGCAGGTCCTTCACTGCAATCATAGCATTTTCATGCTATGCTTGCAGCTTTACTAGGGAATTGTAGGTGTGGTAGCTTCCCGTTGCTTTTCACACCGGTGAAGGATGATGGCGATGATGATGATGAATGATGATAATGGTAAGGATGATGGCCATATGATTTCGGTGACCGTTTGGGCCTTAAAGTTTTCCTGACATTTGTCTTGCAGGTGAGGAAAAACCCCAATAAAAACCTCACCCAGAAAAACTGCCCCGACCGGGGATCGAACCCGGGCCCGCTGCGGGACAAGGCAGCACGCTACCTCGAGACCACAGCGGTAGATAAGATTTGAAATACATTATAAAAACCCATAATACCACATGTTTTCGCTCTAAATTCACTTATTAATTTACTTAGATATTTCATTATATGTTTTTAATGAGCCTAAATATGCAAAACTATCTGCATTTTAAAATGTATAGAACTAGTTAATAATAGGGACTTTCATCTGCATTGAATAAACACAATTTTAAATTTAAAAATTGTTTGAAATCTCGTATTTATAAATCATATCAGACAGGAAAAATGCTATATATATATATAAAATATGACGTCCGTAGCAAATGCATGAACCATATGCTTTGTTTTACATGTGGAATATTTGTTCGTTTTGCTGTAAATAGTTGAAGATGCTAGTTGAGTTGTACCAGATGCGTCTGGAAGGAACTTGTTTCCTTTACAAGAAACATGTTACAGTCCCATCTTCCCACTTGCACTTGACAAAGCAGCTGGCTTCCTGTGTGTCCTTTGAGCAGACAAATGGGGGAGGATCTAACAGTCCCTCCCGATATGGATATAAATGTAACCGAACAAGGGTGGATCGTAATTGAGGAAGAGAATGCAATGAAATGGGTTTCATCGTACTCCATATAACATTTTCTAGACTTTAAAGCTATGTCACAAAGGTTTCCTTAGATCACGCCCTTAACGTTGTCTGTAGATAATCGGGGACAGCATCTTGAAAGTACAAGGGCAGAGGGACCATTGCTTTGGCTTTGGAATTGCTTTGATTTCTAGAATAATCAGATGTCCTCACAAATCATTTCTAATACGATCTAATCGTCAATAAAATAACCTTTATTATACAAATAATTGGAATTAAGTTTCATCCAAGTTCAGAAGTGTTTAATTCAAGAGACTTATTCCAGATTTTTTCTGGTCCGATTGTATTATACGGGATGTAACAGGACCTCACAGACAAAATGATGGTGATGATAGGCCATGCAGAGAGGATAATTTTTTGTGAAGGAGCATACAATTCCAAACATGTCGTTTATGAGTTATGCGCAATTAGAAGTGGAGGTTTACTTGAAATCCGAAATTAAAAACTGCCTAAACGACTGGACCGATTTTGATGAACGTTTTTGTGTGTGTTTGAGTGGGTCTCTGTATGGTTTAGATTCACAATTGAACCCTCTAAAACCATTAGTTGTAGGAGTTCATCTGAAGTGAAAATTAAAAGATCGCTCTAGCGGTCACAATTTTCAATGTTTCAAAACGAAACTCAGTATATTCTATTAATATGAATCAAGGTAGATATTATCCAAAACTGAACGAAATCCGACAATTAATTAAAAGTGGGGATGTACTTGAAATCGGAAATTAAGAACTGACTTGCAACCGCTATGTATGGTTCGTCTCGGCGTATATCATACAAATTAATTTACATTTTATATTTCATTAATTTATGCGTAGCAATGCACGTCGGATCTTGGCTAGTAATTTTGTAAAATATCAGGAAGGCATTTCGGAACATATGTACCATCTTCTGCTGGCCGATCGTTGCTGCGACGATATCAAACATACAATGAGGCACAGGGTCGACTGCTTAAACACGTATTGTAAAAACATGCCTTTTTCAATAAAATTATATGTGTGCAATTGTTCGTGTTCAATTCCGACCCTTACTGGTGAACACCTTCATCTGCGCATAACTCATAAATGACACGTTTGCGACTATATGTTCCTTCACAAAAAAATGATCCTCTCTGCATGGCCTATCATCCCTATCATTTTATCGGTGAGGTCCTGGTACACCCTGTATACCTATATATTGTGAAAATAGAAAATGCTAGTCAAGAGACTTTGCCTTTCTCTTTGTGAGATCACTACTTTGATTTCATGAAGGAGAAAAATATTAAAATCTCTTTCCCGTTTAATAACTGTTTAGAGTTTCAAAGGATCCTTTTAAATAAAATTATTATTGAATAAAGTATCTAAATTAGTGGTATATTTTTTTTAATAAAAATGAATATAACTTTATTTAATGTTCAGCGTTGCCGAATGTTTAAGACAAGATGACTTGCGCTGGTTCGGGTCTCCTTGGGGACTTTTTTTTATGGAATTTCGGCCAGTGTGGGACCGGTGCCCACCCAGCACCGTGAGAAATTTGGGTACCTACAATGAGTAGCGGTTCCAGGTTGACAAAACCAGCTATAACGGCTGAGGTACCCGATATGTTGACCACCTGTAACCCCTACACTGGCTCAGTGACCTTCTAACTCTGTGATTAATACATATGGAAGTGAGGCCAGCAGCGGCTGGTAAGCCAAAGGACCTTCTACGCCTGTCGCCATGGAGTTTTTTATTGCTTTCCTAGAAACACTGATCTATAATCTGCATGGCGTGACGGGCCTAGAGGACTCTTGACGTACTAGCCGGCTGCTGACCTCATCCACGTATATTATTTACAGAGGTGGGTGACAGGTGGTCAGTAATGCGAGTCCCCCAGCAGTTATATCTGGTTTTCTCAATCTGGATCAGCTACTTACAGTAGCTATACGAATTCCTTACGATGCGATGCTGTGTGGGCACCGGTCCCATTCTGGCCGAAATTCCATGAGAAAATTCCTTCCCCAATGGGGACCGAACAAGTGCAAGTTCCGTAACTCTTCACCAAGGTACAGTAAAACTTGTTTAATCAGGAACGTGAATAATGCAGAAATCTGTTCAATGTGAACAAATTTATTGGTCCCGGCGAAATAATAGCAATTTCACGTGTATTTATTTTGCATAAAACTGAATCTGTCCACCGCGGAGAGGGAAGGATAGTTCTACACAATTCTTGAAAAATACTTTTTATAAAGCGGAAAGACCGAGAAATAAATTAGTTTCCACTTCATTGAATCCCGATTATGCCAAAAAAATAAGGAATAATTGTTGCCGCCGGGTAAAGTAGAGATTCTACCTGCACCTGAAATTTTATTTCGGCCTCAGTGCACACCCGTAATGCGAGATACATGTACTGTATTTTACATCATCATCATCATCAACTTCATGGTAGGCCCTCGCCCTGTTCCGCTCTCAGAATTCATCTTCACATCGTCTTCTAGGACATCCACATCTCTGTAGCCTTGGGGCTGGTACAACAGTTCGTGTTATGTTAGCCTAGAAGAGTCCATTCTTAAAATATGTTCATGCCATTTTTGTTTATAGCTTTGTATTTTTCCATTTAGATTAATTTTTTTTTTAGTTTTTGCCTTATTGTTTCATTAGGTATATGGTCTTTTAGAGTATATCCTGCAACGTATCTGAGGAATTTCATATCTGACGTTTCTAATATAATCTTCTGTCTGATCTATTCATGGCTCAATTTTCTGATCCATATGTCACAATGGGAACTGCCATTACTTTATAAAACTTTACGGTATTTTACATGCAGCACGAAAACGGCACGTTTCCGGACAAGTTTCGTATTCAAAACTATCTATTTAGCCCCCCCCCCCCTCTATAAGCCTTAAATGTTTGTAATGGGAACAACTGTATATTTCAGAGCTTGTCTTAGTAACAACCTTCCAGTATCGATCTTTTAACATGTCCGTCGCTTTGGCGTAGTCGGAAGAGTCCCTACCTTCCATTCCGACGACCCGGGTTTGATTCCCGGCGGGGTAGGAGATTTTAAATCTCCACCTTGGGTCTGAGTGTGTGTTCTGTCATGTCTATATGTGAGAACAAAGGAAAGTTTAAAAAAACATTTAAAACAGAAGAAGAAAAAAGGTAAAACAAGAAGGAAAAACAGTGTAAACGAAAAGAAAAAATAAAAACATGGCCATATCATCTTATTCCACTATATTCTATTTCATCTTGTACTCTGTTTAGATTCAAGATTTATCTTTTTTTTATATTCCAGATGTTGTCTTTCCTAGTTATTCCTAACATACATGTCAAATACCAAACAAACATTCTTTGTATTTTACTTAAATGTTTCTTCTTTGCAGCTCCTCTTCCTTCCCGCGGATGAAATTCTGATAGACCTTTGATTCTTAACTCAAAGGTTTATTCGCACATTGTAATAATAGCTTCTAAATATTTCTTATCTCAACTTCACAAAAGTTATATAGATTTTACCCCTCATTGCTAAGTTTTGTTGTTTTCATTTTGTAAATGCATTTTTTTTTCTGATGCCCTCTCTCCGTATCTCTACTTTCTAATAGGAACTTGTGTTTTTAGTTGTCATTTATTTATTACCCGCTAGACGGGGTGGCGAGCTGCGATAAATGGGAGTTATGTGTTGTGTTGAATTGTTTATAGGTCTCTCTAGTTCTGATATACATTTCTAGATGCTAGACTTAAAATAACAAGCATGTACAACCTAGGGAATTTGAAATATATCATCATATACGTTTATGTAACAAATCCCTCCCTTTCATCGACAAATTTCCAGGGAGGGGAAAATCCTACAATAAAACAAGCAGAGTAGATATTATTGGATTACAAAATACACTGTTTCAGTAGTGGGTTTCAAATTATACGCCTGATTTATCGAATTTACATGTTGTACAATATCGTGCTTTACTTCCATTTTCTGAGTTAGAAATCAATACATCGTTTAATGTGATCTTATTTTATTACAAAGTTGAATTATCTACTAAACACACTCACTTAATTACGGAATAGTTAAGCCATAAGCTTTATGTGTATAATTTTTATGTTCTACAAAATTTGTATAGGTATATTCTTCTCCATGACTATTTAACTCATGCCACAAATGCTAGTCAATGACCAATCACGTTTCAATGAATGTTGTTTTACAACTAATGACAATCGTGTTTCACCTCACTCTTTATCAATTTCTCTTTATCAGCTCCTGCTTTTGTGATAAAGAAAGCTCCTCCTTTTTAATGTTCTGAATAGGCCAAAGCATTATTTTTCTCCAACAAATACATTGAATATAGCAAATAATGAAAAGATTCCTTGATTTTACTGAGTTGTTTATTAAAAAAATAAATGAATAACCCGTAATGTTGATTATGATATATAGTTTGATGTGTTTCATTATTTCTCCACTTGGGTGCACTCTTACAATATTGCGATCTTATTTGGCAATAAATAATATGATCAAGCAGCAGTGAATGAACATAACCTCACATTTCTGATTTGTTTTCAAACATCGCCGTTTACATTAAATATATAAATATTTTAAAATAACTATAGTTAAACAATGATTTGTGAGTAAACAGCTTAATTTTATTCGTTAAATAGTCCTAACAAATGTCACTCTTGATTTCCAAATTCTCTAGATAAATTCACTCCTCACTTCGTGAGTCGTGGATTTATCGATAATTTGGAAATCACTAGTGGCATTACTTATAATTTAACATCTCATAGGTACTGGTCTTTATGGGAAGGTAGATATAATAAGAACAGTTAAGTCTTGTAGAGCGATAGGTGGCACGAATGGGGAATGAAAGACGTGCATGGAAGCTTCTTGTAGGAAAACCGGAAGGACTAAGAATGAGGTGGGAGAATAACATTAACTACGATTTGAGGGAAGTAGATTATAAAGGGGATGATTGGAAAACATATCAGGATAGGGATTCATGGAGAACTTATGTCCGCGCGGCCATGAACCTACAGGTTCGATAGTACCAGCGAGTTAGTTAGTTAATAGGTACTTTTACGTGTTCGACGATACCCAGTCCTTACATTGGTACGACCTGTCGGAGAGGGATTTTTAAACTTCGGATCAAACACATTATTTTTTTCTTTGCCACATAAGAACATGGAGGGTCTCTCCGAATGAGTGATTATCTCATACCAGGGCCTTCTCCTCAACATTTAATGAAACATACCATTCACTCACACATTCATACTAAACATGATATGTATGATGGACAGGGACAATGCTATTTCATAGTTACAACACTAATGATAATCACTGTAATTAAACAAAATTCAAATCCCTTAATTAAAGGAAGAAAAAAAATTCAAAATAGGGGTCCAATTACCCGAAGTTCCTCTATATTTAAGTCATGTGGGAGGCCTCAGTGAATCGAAGCGAGAGTATAGATAAAGGGCAATGTATTCTATCATTATATTTTTACAAGAACAAAATTAGCAAAGTGTAGCATACTGGAAATTCTTCAATATGTTATATTACATATCGATCAAATTAGCTTTCAGTTTCCCTTTAACATCGTACAACTGGGTAATCAAAAGAATACTTTATAAATGATCTCATATCAAGAAGTTATAATTTGAAAGCTGTAGAGTTAAATGATAAAGACTATGCTAGTGTAATATTGGTATTTTTAAAACCGTTCGCTTCTATATTAATAACAACTTTGAACTTATTTTTTCATTTTCATTTAGTATGTGATATGCAGGCCTATATGTATTTAATATTCAACATCATTTTGCTGGTAGAGTTTTTATCATCCTCTCTCTTTGTGAGGGCTTTGATGTAACACGCTATATGTTTTCATTAGAGAATGCTGAAATTAAAAGAAAAAGTTTATGTTGTTCTTTTATGTACAATTTATTAAATACTTTTTTATGAATTAAAATTGCTTCTGAATCTATATGTTATGAGTATGTTCAAACTTATATCTAACTCACTGGCACTATCACATCCATAGGTTCATGGCCGCGGGGACATAAACTTTCCACACATCTCTATCTACCTATTATTCGAAATATTTTACAGTTTCTCTCGCTAGAACATGGAATCCCCTTCCACCCTATCTCAGAGACTGCCAAACTTTACCATCTTTCATAAACAAATTGAAAATAAAATTATTAACAGAAACAACTCACTAAAATTACTTTTTAAATATTCACTTTTTTTTCATTATTTAATACAAATAGTTTTAAGATTTGCTAATATATTTACCTAATGCCTTGTATAATAAGCGATAGATTAATTGATTATAGTTTATTACTTTCTTTGTATTTTTTTCTTTCTTTTCTTTTTATGTATAGCAGATTCGAGCTTTATTCCTTTCTGTATTCATTATATCATGAATTTAATTTTAATTGTATTTAATTTTATTGTATTTTTAGACATTATTTTCATTATTATTCAATTTGACAGATAATTAATTGTTTAGTATGACTGTTATTGTATTTTTTTGTATTTATATGTAACACATGTTTGTCCTGGTGAGTGGAAGAGAAGGCCACACGGCCTTAACTCCACCAGGCTAAATAAATCTTATTCTATTCTATCTTCACCAGGCTAAATAAATCTTATTCTATTCTATCTTGACCTAATGTTTTCCCATCATCCCCTGATAATATTTCCCTCTGGACGTTTACCCTCTGGTTTTCCTACAAGAAGCTGCCATGCCCCTCTTTCATTCCCCATTCGGTACATTTACAATTATAATTTAATTTCGCTTATCCTTTAGAATTTTGTATAATATCCTATCACTGACAATATCTCGGATAGTGGAGAGGTCCTCTTTAGACTAAAAACCTGGAGGAGAATCCTCTCCGCTAGCCGAGATATGCAATTTCCTCTCTACGATTTATTTATCTAATAGATGAAATTAATAGACCAACATAATGGAAAAGTAAGGGTGGAATGGAGTCTTATCAACATTTCTCTTTATTCCTAGAGGATTATTAGATCCTGGGCTTCTAACTTATCGCTTTAGCGGTTTAATTCCGTTTATATTTCTTAATTCATGTAGTTTATATAAAACATTACATTTTCATTGCAAAACTATTGATCCTTCAATCATAAATTTATTTAAAGTTAAGTTTATAGTGATAGGATATCATACATATTTCTAAAGGGTAAACGACATGCTTTTGTAATCATAAAAGTACATGGTCCCACAGAAGATAAGGATGACAAGATCAAGGATGAGTTCTATTAAGAATTATGCGCATTTGGTAGTCTTTTAACAATATCTTATGAGAATTGTCTTATGAGATTTTAATTCAAAGTGGGGCGGGAGGATATATTCATGCCAACAATAGGCAAGTGAGCTGAGTTCTTGAATTCAAATCCCGGTTTAGGCAGAGATTTTTTTCTCTTCAGTTGTATAGGGTCTTTCATATATTATCCATTTTTTAGAAATTCAATGATTAAGTGAAATATATATATATATATATATATATATATATATTCTTTTAAAATTTTCATGTACATACAATCCCATTTAAGTGTGGAAAATTATATCAGGCATAGGGCCTATGTCCACATCCACTGTCAGGCACGGTAGTTACATCTGAGGGCTCACAGCCACACCATCCTGCACCATACAATGTTTTGTTCCCTACGAACCGTTCGGTTTCTTCCGGGCGATTTTATGGTGAATAAACGATAAGCAGTTTACAACTTACGGAAGAAATCCAACGTGTCATCAACTACATCAACAGAGATGTCTGTGAAAGGTTCATCACGAACTTCATAGACAGAGTAATTGCCTGCCGTGACAGTGGAGGTGGACATATGCCTGATATACTTTTCCGCACTTAAATGGGAGTGTATATAGATAAAAAAATATTTTGATGCATTTTTTTGACTTAATTATTGAATTTTTAAAAATTGTGTAATATATGAAAGGTCCTATATAAAATTATTTCTAGAAAATAAATAAAAGATATAGATAATTACAAATGAAAAAAAATTAGGAGAATTGTTATAGAATAAAAAAAAATATTTACATAGAATCGACTAAAGAAGTTATAAAATATCTATCAGAAAAAGGACACGATCCTCATTTTGGAGCAAGACCTTTAAAAAAGGTAATTCAACATGATATTCTAAATAATTAGTGACCCGTGTACAATAAAAGTCCTCTAGATTATAAGCTTAACGTACTACGTTATGCATTGCTTCCAATTTTTCAGTTAAAGGTAAAGTTCTCCTTTGGGGTAGTAGGAGGATACGGCTCCCACCTTTCTAGACAATCGGAACGAGATGTCAGTAGGGTTGTCAGCCCTTTGTCTTTACTCCTAGAATAAGCGCCTGGTACTCATTTCTGTAAGTCTGATTCGTTCCCAGGGTGATGGAACCGTCAGAAGATTTAGTTTAAAAATCTTGACACGCCTACAGAATCATCAAATATGAAATTATCTGTAGAAATCTGAACGTTGTGCTAGAGCTAATGCATAGTGGGATTGCATCGTGTGGTATATATTTGATCGATACTGGGTTTTAATCCCCACCACCTTGTTTAATCTTCCCTATAAGCAGCATTAAACGATCCTTTCTCTTTATTTAATTACATTAATAATTTGTGTAACCTAGCAGGATTACATAACAAAAAGGGAGATTAAATTTAAAATAAATGTGGAATTAATGTTTTAGAATTAATATACCGCACTAAAAGAATTCAAAGTAAAAGTATTCGAAAATCGGATTTTCATATTAGGTTCCTTAATTAACGAGAATGGACGAAGCTTAAATGTAAATCAATTGCATAATTTATATAAGTATCATACTAGTGTGGATGTTCCTGTATTGTTACATGGCTCCGAAAAATTGGACCTACACTAAAAACCAACTAAAAGAATAGAATCTATTTATTTAGAATAGAATATATTTATTTAGCCTGGTGGAGTTAAGGCCATGTGGCCTTCTCTTCCACTCACCAGGATAAACATATGTTACATTTAAATACAAAAAATTACAACAATAGTATATACTAAACAATTAATTATCTGGTCAAACAGAACAATAATGAAAATCATATCTAATAATACATTAAAATTAAACTAATGGAAGAATATACACTCAAAGGAATAACATCTCGACTCTAATATACATAAAATAGAAAAATATATATACAAAGAAAGTAATAAACTCGAATTAATTAATTTATCGCTTATGTGTAAGACATTAGGTAAACATATTGACAAATCTTAATACTATCTTTATTAAATAATGAAAAAAAAATTATTAATTGTTAAAAAAGTAATATTGGTGAGATGTTTCTGTTAATAATTTTATTTTCAATTTGTTTCTGAAAGATGGTAAAATATGGCAGTGTCTGACATAGGGTGGAAGAGAAATTCCATGTTCTAGCAAGAGAAACTGTAAAATATTTCGAGTAATAGGTAGCGTGATGAGGAGGGATATAAATGACAATATGCTGATAGGATCGAATATCTAATTTATGTGTATTAGAGAGTCTAGTGAAGCGTTACAAGATAAAAAAAATATAGCAAAGATATTAGGAATGGACTTAATATATTCAACTTATCAGACAGAATCAAAGAATATAAACAAAATTTGTTCGACCATATTCAAAGGATGAATGAATAAAGTTTAACAAAACAATTGTTTACATATAGGCTAAGCCAAAGGGGTCTAGATGTGTGGGACGGCCAAGTGCACGATGGAGAGATCGGTTTCCTGCATGAAACTGGAACGAATATTTTACAGTTCAATCCGTAAAGTTGATAATGAAGTACTAGGGAAGTTATTAAGCTAAAGTGGACCTAAATCCCAGACCATGAGGAACCATAGGAATAATTCCCTTTAAAGAAAAATTCCTATGATCAGACAGGGGATCGAACCCGGGTCAGAAACGCTGACCACCTAGCCCACGAGACTGGTTTCCAATAATTACATTGGTCAACATGATTTTTGTCTCATGAGTGCCAATAGTTGTACTTAATGCAGTCTTTTTGTCGTGTTTTCAAATATGTATTCGGAATTTCTCCATCACCCACAGTTTTTTTATTTCAATTTGAATTAATGAATTTAAGTTATTATTTTTTTAATAAACTTTTTTCGTCCATTTGTCCATTGTAAAATAAAACGGGTAACACTTTCATCAGGAGATTTCAGTTATGGAAAAGAGATATCAAGGCAAATGGAATCCTAATATGCTGGCCGATTATTGTTCGATCATCAAGAGGGATGCTCCACAGGCGAAATATAGCAGAAAATCGTCATTTCTTACTTTCTAGGTGAGTCCGAATGTTCGAATATTGTGTGGTTACGAATGTAGAAAATATTGAAGTGTTTGAAATTACAAATGCCTGTCTCTCGGAAACCTTGCATGATAGAGAAAAACCGATGTCATATTTGAATTCAGGAGAAAAAAATAGTATCAGAATCACATATTTTTTCTTTCTGAGAGAAAAAAAAATATTTTTTGTTATTCAGTGTTATTTATGATCTTATGTAAATTTTGTCTATCGGTCTATCTAATATTTTTTGCAGTTGAGTGGAAGAGACGGCCTGATGACCTTAACTCTGCTAGTTTAAACCAATAATAATAATAATTATTTTATAGCAAATGAGCTCTTGTAGGGCTACGCAAATTACTTAGAGGCGTTTCTTTTGAATCCATATGCCCCTGATTTTTTTGGCTATGGGCTAGCTTTCTTTTGTCTGTTTATATTCTTCCTTTTTTTTTTTTCCTTCGGTTTGTTCTCTTAGTCAATTTGCCGCTTATGCTCCTTAATTCTAAATATATCTCTGTTTAGGGTATCATCTTGAGTATTTCCTGTCAATTTTAAGTGTATTTTGACTTCACCAATTCACCGGTGCTTTACTTATATAGGCCTATTCTTAGAATTCCATTAGACCTATTTGTTTTGTAAGTAGATATTTGAGTTGATTCGTTTAATATGCTCATAAAATTTTAACCTTGGTTTTCTAATATCACTATAATATCTGTATATAATTTTATTTCCTTTATTATTATTATTATTATTATTATTATTATTATTATTATTATTATTATTATTATTATTATTATATTAGTAGTAGTAGTAGTAGTATAATCAATAGTTGTAGTAGTAGTAGTAGTATAATCAATAGGCTATATTTGAGTTCCATTCAATAATTTTTTTGAGTTAAAAAAATAATTATAATATCTATAAGCAAAGCGAGATGGACAGGTGAATGGAAGACTTTATAACAGTGAACTACATGGTCGTTATAGGAAGCCAGATATAATAAGAACAGTTAAGTCTCGTAGATTGCTATGAGCAGGACATGTGGCAATAATTGGGAATGAAAGGCGTGCATGGAAGCTTCTTGTAGGAAAACCAGAAGAGAACGCCCAGTTGGTAGTCTAAGAATGAAGTGGGAGAATAACATTAACTATGATTTGAGGTTTAAGTAGATTATACAGGCAATGATTGGAAAACATTAGCTCAGGATAGGGATGTATGAAGAACTTATGTCCGCGCGGCCATGAACCTACGGGTTTGATAATGCCAGTTAGTTAATATCAATAAGCAGATTTCGGTTGTCCTTGTGACGCTGAGAGGACCCTTTTTCAACTCATATACCCAAAGAAAAATAAATGTAATGTAGCCAGGAACATTTTTATGATCAACATCTCATAATTTTGGTTGTGTAAAGTGTATCACATTTATTATTATTTACAAAGTAACATACCTGAAGTGGTCTTGAATAACTTAACATTGTTTATTTAAAGTTTTAACAGTAGAGTTGTGATTAAATTGCCTGTAAGTTTGAAGTTGGGTCATGTGTGTATACTGTATACATGTAATTACGTGAGATGGAATAAGCTAACAAGCGATTTTGAGGAACGCTGTTTGCATACCAACATTACCGACCTACCTTCTCTCCTCCCTGGATACAGAGTGGCAAGAAACCCTACGACAAACATTTCACATAATGTTCAGGAATGTTTGTTTGAGTGTTTTGATATAAGGAACCTTTTCCCTCCTGGTATTTATTACAGAGGAATGTGCGATTGATGCATTAAACATGTAACATGTCCTGTGAACCGCAATATATTGAAGAAAAAATCATCACATGGAAGAAGTTATGTAAAAATTATAAACTGCAATAAAACAGTAAATTGCATGAGTGATGAAATCAGTCAATATTTTAAAATTCTGTACGAAATACCATTGAGGTCTCTCTGCAAAAATTAATATATTTAATGTTTACTAGATAGGATTGGTTAAGATCTATTGTTGTGTAATGTGGGTACGGTAGCGTTTGGTTGGTTGAAAGGATAAGTATGTATAGGTTAATTCTGTAGATTGGAAAATTAAATACGGTGTGATAGGTAATTATGATGATTATGGTTACGTTGAAATCTCGGAAGTCTTGAAGAATTAAAAAATGAAGTTGTAACAGAAACAAAGTGATGTTTATTATTCAACTCTATGTGCGTCTCTCCTGGACACACATAAAACGACAAAAGCCAATATTCTTCTCAAAGACGGCATATATATATCATAGCCTACTCGAAGTCAACGCCCCTTCACAAAATTTAGGGGAAGTTCTAATTATTTTCGACCGGCATTAAGGTAAAAGGACATTTTCTTAAACTTGAGAATTAACAGATTCCACCTGTAAGACAAATGTCAAGAAAACTTTAAGGCCCAAACGGTCCCCGAAATCATATGGCTGTCGCAAACATCATCATTCATATTCATCTTAGGTTATGCTTAGGATTAGGGACTCTCCTGGCGCACCATTATCATTATCATCATCACCCATCATATCATCGGGACAACGTAACCCCGCCTTCCAGGCGCCCCAACCTCAGAAGTGGGTTGCAAGTACGCCATGCCAGGAGAGAAACCTGGAATGGCGAAAGACAACCTAGGGCATTTGAAAAAAAAAGAACAGATTCTAGTATGTCAACACCGTCGTTTCGTTCTCTTTCCACGACATGTGTGGGATGACAGGTTCTGTCCAGTTTAACTTTGACCTGTCTGCAAAAGTAGGCGTAAACCTGTCACGTAATTTCTGAGAGTTTAAGACTATATCCTACCCCTAAAAGCATAGCATCTACTGTAACAAACATGTGTTCCACGACACTGTATTTTTTTTAAAAAATATGAATAGCAATTTTTTCAATAATATATTCATGAGGACAACTCAATAGTTTCATTCATTTATAATTTGCTAAAAAGTACCTGAGAGAGGTGCGTCAATGGCTTGGGATGCTATAGCGTATGCGGCACTTCTTGATTCGTCACTATATATACATACTGTGTATATGGCCTATGTATATAGTCTTTTAATGCTCTAGCGGCCGCTATTTGTGTTTTTTTATCAGAATCAAACTTGGCATTTAGCGGTCAGTTAAAAACTAAGATCGAGTTCATTAACCAGCAAAGTCGGGACATTAGGTGCAGGAGTTTACCTGTAAGGAAATTTTGAAACTCGCCTAAGGAGTCGCAATTTTCGATGTTTTGCAACGAAACTTAAAATAAAGCTAAGAAGGCATTCTCCAAAAATCCATTTTTTTCTGTTCAACCTTATGATATTTATCATACCAGAACTTCCACGGAAGACAGCAGTTGCACAATTCAGATTAACTACAGGTCACGATTGCCTTGCTAAACACTTGTCCAAGATCAATATATTGTCTACAACAAAATGCATTCTGTGCGACAACCCATAGGATGAAATGGATAACGGATACCTCAGCAACTGTACAAGCCGTCAAACAGGAATCTTCTAAAACTTAAAAGTACTACAGAGCAAGATTGCTAATGACTTCAGTGTTAGATCAGTACTTTAGACACCAACCAATCAACCAATTTACAACATTCCTGACATTCTGTATTGGCGTTGGCAGAATTGTAACTCACTTCTGAGGTTGGAACGCCCGAAAGGCGGAATTTCGTTACTGTGAGGATGTGATGGATTATAAATGACTATTTATAATTCATGCCCCAAATGGGAGTCAATGACCAATCACGTTACAATTATTTTTGATTTACAACCATTCACAGTCGTGTTTCATCTCGTTCTTTATTGATTTCTCTTTATCAGCTCCTGCTTTTGTGATAAAGAAAGCTCCTCCTTTTTTAATGTTCTGAACAGGTCAAAGCATTATTTTTCTCCAACAAATACATTGAATATAGCAAATAATGAAAAGATTCCTTGATTTTACCGAGTTGTTTACTAAAAAAGTAAATTAATAACCCGTAATGTTGATTATGATATATAGTTTGATGTGTTTCATTATTTCTCCACTTGGGTGCACTCTTACAATATTGCGATCTTATTTAGCAATAAATAATATGACCAAGCAGCAGTGAATGCACATAACCTCACATTTCTGATTTGTTTTCAAACATCGCCGTTTACATTAAATATATAAATATTTTAAAATAACTATAGTTAAACAATGATTTGTGAGTAAACAGATTAATTTTATTCGTTAAATAGTACTAACAAATGCCACTCTTGATTTCCAAATTCTCTAGATAAATTCACTCCTCACTTCGTGAGTCGTGAATTTATCGATAATTTGGAAATCACTCGTGGCATTACTTATGATAATGAAGCACTAATAGAATCCTTAAACCTAAACTGAACCTAAATTTCAGACCATGGGCGACCACAAGAATCATTTCATTCAAAATAAATGTCTTTGGTTTGACCGGAAATCAAATCTGTAACTTCATGAACTGTAATCAAAAGCTCTAACTACAATTCCACGAGACTGGTTATAAATTTAATTTAAAAAACAATTTTATGATCAAAGATAAAAAATAATTTCCATTGGGTAAAATTGTCATTTTTTAAAGATAAAATTACCTTCTAGTTCTCTAACTTACGTAAGATGAAACTTTTATTTACGTACATATTTTGTTTCTATAAATTCCTTCAGGAAAATTAGCATAAAATTTAAAATTCGAAGCAAAGTAATAAGCCACCTGAGGAATTGGTTTTTCGTATCAAAACACCCAACCAACTTCCAGGAACAAATTGTAGAAATTTGTTACACTCTGTATAGCTGACGTCATGTTAATAAAAGCCTAGATACAAATGTTGGGACGTTGAAATTGTTTTCTGCTATCTAAATATTGTATAAGGTAAGGTCCCGACCTCACCAAACTACTTCTGTCTGACGTCCTCAAGGTATATAAACAGTCTTGGTTACATGGCAACTTGCTAAAGGTAGGGGATGCAGGCTCTTACATTCTTAAAGAAACTTGCATTCCCTTCTATTGTGTTTTCCTCCCTTATTTTTCTCTGTTTTGTGATCAGTTAGAGCTGAAATGTCTCTCGGCTCTAAGGGCGTTTTTCCTCATGTAATTTGTGTTGTTAGGGTTGTTTTCTATAAATTTATAAAATGGAAGTAATTGAAATCCACAGCCGTGTTCTAGGGATAATGTTATTCATTGTGATGGACTCAGCAGACCCGAGTTGATACCGGTCGGGATAAATTTCTTATGATTTTTCTTCATCTATAATAATGCTACTTGTATTATGCTTTATTGAAGCTGGCAGAATTAAGGCCGTAAGGTGTTCTTTTCCATTCAACCAGGAAATAAATAAACAACATTTTACATGTTCAATAGATTATCATTAGTAATGTCTTCTTGACTCGTGAATTTATCGATGATTTGGAAATCAAGAGTGGCATTTGTTAGGACTATTTAACGAATACAATTAAATCATTTACTCGAAAATCATGATTTAAATATAGTTACCGTTATTTTAAAGTATTTATATATTTAATGTAAACGGCGATGTTTGAAAATAAATCAGAAATGTGTGGTTATATTTCATTTGTTTGTTCACTGCAACTTGATAATATTATATATTGCCAAATAGGGTCGCAATATCGTAAGAATGCACCCTAGTGGAGAAAAAATTAGACACATCAAACATTATAACCAACATTATAGGTTATCAATTATTTTTTTTAGGAAACAACTTAGTAAAATCATTAATTAAAAATACAATTATTGAACACACTATTATCATGTGTAGTTCGAAGGAATCTGTTCATTATGTGCTATATTCAACGTATTTGTTGGAGAGTCAGTCACTGCAAAATAATGCTCTGACCTGTTAAGAATATTAAACAAGAGGAGCTTTCTTTATTTTGGTAATCAAAATTCGATATTCATCGAGGTAAAACACGGCTGTGATTGGTAGTAAAACAAAATTCATTGAAACGTGATTGGTCATTGGCTCCCATTGGGGTTTGAGATAAATAGTATTTGCATTGCCTTTCAGTGATTTTCACAGGTTATTTTAATAGTGGTACATTTTTTGTTTGAAAGATACGCACATGTACAATTTATTAGTGAAGAAGTGGACATGAATGTGAGCCAGCAGTCTGTTTTATCAGCTACAGGCGCTCATACGAGCGTATGGTTCGCGTGATAAAAGATACAGCGTGAGAACATCACAACTATATGCGTCACTTTATTTCCTGATTCAATGTTTAACTTGTTTGTTACAGCGATAAAAAGTTGTGAATAAACTCCTTGTCACTAATTCTCACGTGACCCACTCTCAGATTTGTGTTTTAGTGTGTCCATAAAACATCATGTAATGTGAAACACTCACTGTCTCTGAAAGAACGAGCATAGCACACGCAATATACAGGCTATTCTCAAATAAGTTTTATTTATTCTAGAGGAAGTCATATACTTTTTCCATGCTTCTTCTGTAAAATATATATTCTAAATTAAAAAAAAAAAAAGTAAACCCAGTTCTAGGACATACGGTTCAATTAAGAGGGGAAAAATTAGGCTATGTAGTATCCTTCTGGTGCTCGGAATTCCTAAAATATTACACTTATACAAATGTGTCAAAATGACACAAAGAGTAGGGTACGTGTAGGCAAACAGTTTTCGGATACGATGATCTTGTTAGAAGATTTCCGGTCTCTTGGCCGTAGTCTTGAGGCTTGTAGTTCCCCGACGTTTCGCCAGAGACTGCGTCCAGCATCTTCAAGGGTTGTCTTGAGACTGGCGAAATGTCGGGGAACTACAACACTCAAAACCACGACCAACAGCTCGGAAATATTCTACAAGTTCACCATACTAACTCCGACCGTGAAAGCCTAAGTCATATAGGTCTATTAGTTTTCGGATAATTTTGAAATTCACAATGGGTTAAAGCAAGGAGATGCACTATCTCCTTTACAATTCAATTTTGTGCTAGAGCATGCCATCAAATCTACAACTCAATTGTATTAATAAGTTGTTAGTCTATGCTGATGATGTATTATTGGGCGATAGCTAGGTGGTACTAAGAGCCAACATGTACACTCTAATGATTAACACTAAGAAATTAGGACTGGAAGTAAACATAAATAAAACTAAATATATGTTCATACACACAGTGGAAATGGAAAGCTAACGACAAATGAAGGAATTTTGAAGAAGTGGCTTAATTTAAATACTCAGGAACAATATTTGCAAATAGGAATGAAATGCACAAAGAAATTAAACATAAGCTCAAATCTGGGAATGCATGCTATTATGCAGGGACTCTTGTCGTCCCACCTCCTTTCAAAAAACATTAAACTGAAAAAAGGAAATAAATAAATAAAACTGTTATTCTCCCAGTTATATTATATGGATGCAAAACATGGACTCTTACTTTAAAGGAGAAAAAAAAAATATTACAAACATTCGAGAATAAAGTTCTGAGGGCAAATTTTTGGACTATAGAGGGATGAACAGACAGGCAAATGGAGAAAAATTCATAACAGTAAGCTACATGACCTTTATAGGAAACCAGATATAATAAGAACAGTTAAGTCTCATAGACTGTGATGGGCAGGACATGTGGCACGAATGGGGAATGAAAGAGGTACATGGTAGCTTCTGGTAGGGAAACCAGAGGGAAAGCGCCCAGTTGGTAGATAAGAATGAGGTGGGAGAATAATATTAATCATGATTTGATGGAAGTGGGGCACGCCGTAGCGTAGTGGTTAAGGCACTGTGCTACAAGTCGGAAGGTCGAGGGTTCGTGTCCCGATGGGGTCAGGATTTTTAAACTGACCCAAACCCTCTGGCGGCACCATAGCCCTGGGGTCGACTCAGCCTCTAACGGAAATGAGTACCAGTCGCTTGTTCTGGGGGTAAAGGCGGCCGTCACGCAGAGCTGACAACCCGGCTGACATCAAGTGCCGATTGTCCAGAAAAAGTGGGAGCCTTAACCTCCAACTACCCCAAGGGCCTCTTAAGGCTTGTCGTGGGATCACTTTACTTTACTTTACTTAGATTAGATTAGACAGGGTATAATCTTAGAACTTACATCCGCGCGGCCTACTGCTTCGATAGTGCCAGTGAGTTAGTTAGTTAGTTATGGTACCGGTTAGTGCCAGTGAGTTAGTTGGTTATTTCTGGTACCGGTACCCACCCAACATCATGAGGAATTTGGGTAACTACAATAAGTAGATATTATGAATGAGCTTAACATATTCAGCTTAACAACATAATTAAATGAAAAAGAAAACAAAATTGGTTTGATCACATTCAGTGAATGAACCAAGAACCGATAACAAAAGTTATTCATATACACTATAAGCCAGTTGGGTATAGATGTATGGGAAGTTCAATAGCACGATGGAGAGATAGCTTTCTACACGCGAATAGAACAAACATTTTGCAGTTCATCCGTGAAGAAGATGATAATAAGAAGCGGCCCCAAGTTGAGAAAACCAGCTATAACGGCTGTGGGACCTAATATGCTTACCACAAGTCACTATTTTATTGGCTAAATGATCGTTTATATCTGTAACCAACATATGTGGATATGAGGATGGTAGGCCATGATGTTGGAATTGGGATCCCACTGATTGCCTTAGGAGGTTCTCCCATCTTTCTAGACAATCGGCACGAAACTTAAGCCTAATTGTAAATCCTGCGTGACGGTTGTATTTACCCCCAAAACATAGTCTAGCACTTATCATCATCATCAATGGCTCTACAGCCCCATGTGGGCCTTGGCCGCCTTTAGAAGTTTATGCCTGACTTCCCTGTTCTGAGCTTCATTCTTCCAATTTTTTATTTTTAAAATCTTAATGTCTTGAATTATACTATCCTCCCATCTTAATTTAGGTCTTCCAACGTTTTTGGCCAATAGAGGTTGCATTGTAAATTCTTTTTGTAATCCTTTTGTTGTCCATACGAATAATGTGTCCAGCCCATGTTAATCTATTTAACTTTAATAAAATTCTGAATATCTGGCTGATTGTACAATTTATACAATTCATTTTTTATCTCTTTCTCCATACATTATTTTCTTTCACAGCACAAAAAATGAATCTCAATCTCAGTATCTTCCTTTCAAAACGCCCTAATAATTCCTCATCCGATTTCAACATGGTCCAAGTTTCTGATGCATATGTTAAAGTCTAGCACTTATTTCCATTAGAATCTGAATCTTGTCATTCACAGACCTCTATATAAGGGGTTCATCTCATCTCATCCCTCGACCCCGACTCTTAATTGGACACGAGTTATTTATTTTTATGTTTTTAGATCTTTTTATCAAACTCCCATTAGTTCATGATAGGTAGCAAGCAACCAATTCATTAATTCTTGGTTCTTCACCATTTATCTAGTCTTTGTACTTATCCAAGAAAGTAAATACCCGTTGATGAGATTCTTGTGTGTACACTGGAGAAAGAGACATTGGATTGAGGACATTCAACTGAATGTTGACACTTGGTGGTCATCTGGCGTTCATTTCATGATTAAATGTTTGCTCGGCTCTTTTTTTTTTATTGAGCAGCTGGATTGACACATTGCAAGCACATGTTGCCTTCTCCAGGGGATATTCTTGTTAGTGGGGAACACTATCTTCAATACGAGAGGGTTCAGCTCGTTTGTCTTTATATCTTTATATATTAACCATAATGTCATTCATATTCGCTCCATTTTATTTTTATATGTAATTCTTAGTCAAAAGAGAGTGGAACTTTCACAGAATAATAATAATAATAATAATAATAATAATAATAATAATATTATTATTATTATTTATTATTATTTATATACAGATTTTCAATGTTTACACATCTTTCTGTGCCTGATGTTTTATTTTCCTTCTCCACTCATCTCTATCCATATATAATAATAATAGTAATAACAATATTAATGGTTTGTTTTATCTCACGGAGTTACGACTGTAAGATCTTCTTTCATTTCAGCATGTTTAAATTATGGACATATTGGGAATTATGAATTAAAATTTTTAAAAAAAGGCGAAAAAGGCGCCACCTGTCTGTCTTTTTTTCTGTGGATACCTGAATCATATCACAATAGAATACGTAGAGCTTTTTTTAATATTAAAAAATAATTATACTCGTATCTTGGGACAAATATGGGACATGTGTCTTTTTAAAGATATACTTAAATTAATAACATTTAATAGCCCTACGCAATATACAGTTGTTAAGAAAAATACAAAATATATCAAAATAATATTAATAACTAATTAACTAACTCACTGACACTATCGAATTCGTAGGTTCATGTTTGCACTGACATAAGCTGTCCATACATCCCTATATTGAGCTGTTTTCCAATCATCCCCTATATAATCTATTTCCATCAAATCATGGTTACTATTGTTCTCCCATATCATTCTTGGTCTACCAACTGGCCGTTTTCCCTCTGATTTTCCAATAATAATAATAATAATAATAATATAAAGTTGATTAATTTATTAAATTGATAATGAAAGTGAAAAATATAAAATAATACTTAAATTTTTGCTATATATTACATGTCCACCTCTGTGGTCTCGAGGTAGCGTGCTGCCTTGTCACGCAGCGGGCCCGGGTTCGATCCCCGGTCGGGGCAGTTTTTCTGGGTGAGGTTTTTATCGGGGTTTTTCCTCACCTGTAATAAGACAAATGTCAGGAAAACTTTAAGGCCCAAACGGTCCCCGAAATCATATGGCCATGAACCTTATCATTATCATCATCATCCTTCACCGGTGTGAAAAGCAACGGGAAACTACCACACCTACACAATTCCCTAGTAAAGCTACAAGCATAGCATGAAAATGCTATGATTGCAGTAAAGGACCTGCCTTCGGGCAGAATTAATATGGATGGATATATTATATCTGGCAATGAATTATTCGGTAAGCTTATTATTTTTTTGTTAGGTCGGGCAATACTTCATATAAGAGGGGAGGGAATTTCAGATGTGGTATCCGAGGATGAGGAATATTGTTATATTTGATTTAGGGGTAAAGATATAGTCAAGTTATCCCTTGATCCTGTGTTTAAGTGATGCTGGGAAGAGATTGAAAGGAAGCGAAATGAAAGTTGTTCAGAGATGTTGGCTAAATATTTTGATATAAGAAACCCATAGTCTAAGTACTATAAAGCAATTTGTTCATGTTTCAAGTATTTATTATGTCCTTTGTAACATAATAAGACGGCCTTCTGATAGATACTAAGGACCGAATTTTCATACTTTTATATTCTCGTAGGCCTATAGTTTCTCAGAGCTTAAATGTATATGCTTCTGTTTTATCTATACGAAACATTACTTTTTGAGTTTGTTAAGCGTGGTTTTGAGTTGCTATAACTGCACATTTGTTAATTTTATAAATAAAGCATATTTTAAATAATATTATGCATATAGAGTGCAAGGCATGCTTATACGGGTTATTTATAGGATTTCTTTTTATATTAGGGCCCAATTCTTCTCCGTAACACACTAATTGCAAAGAAAATAAATACAGAATAATGCCATTACATGAACAACAGCAAAAGAATAACTCTTAAATTAAAGAAACATTAATTCCTCGTGCCAGTCATTTAAATGTGTAAAACCAAATCATAATTAACTGTAACTTATTACTCTATGTGTTATCCATTGTATGTTGTGTAATTCAGCACACATTTAAGTAATTTTTACTGCTTTATTATTATTACATACATTAAATCAATATATTTCAAATAGGACGCATTGCCAATTCAAGTGCTAACTATGGAAAACTTGAAACATTTAATTATAGTAAATTACAATAGAAATGAAGATCTAGATAACAGTTTTAACAACTATATGTGATTAGACAACTTTCTCATAGTTTTCTTAAATTCTTGTTATGACTACCACACACTTATATTTATCTAAGTGAAGTATTTTATAACGTGTCTATCCAATAAATATATAATACTGTGTGCACGTTTAGAAGAATAATTACATACATATTAAAAATTGTAGAGCATATAAATCTGGCCTCTGTAGATTACATAAAAATGAATCAACGAATCTTGCCCTGAAATGGAGGCTGAAAAATCATGAACAGCAATTCAAATAATACAGTCTTTCGTGATCCTGTTGTTGACGTTTCTAACACCTGTTTTAAATTAGGAAACAACGCGTACAGAGTGCACAGTACAGAAACTTGTTTAACGAATGAGTTTTGACTTTGGTTCTTTAATGTAATTTTACTATTGTTTGGTCGGCCGCGGTGGACTAGTGGTTATGCTCCTTACCTCTGGTCCCGAGGGTCGCGGGTTCAAACTCGGCCGGTGTCGATGGATTTTTTTTAGGATGGAAAAATCCAAGGAGCAAGTCCTCCGGGAGGGACTTTCCCGAGTCTGAAGATTTTCAGGCTCGTAAAAGATCCTTAAGCCTGAATGAAAAGGCCTCTAAGCAAAATTTACCGAATTTTCCCGTCCTAGTACTACCTTGGTTTCCTAGATGTCAGTATGAGGCGGAACGCTTACCACGGACCACTCAAATTACATCTATACGAAAACAAGTGTAGCTAAATTAGTATGGTTCAAATTCTTCCCTGTAGAGGGAGAGCGCCTAAATCTCTGTTAAGGAAAACATGGGCTTACAACAAGAAGAAAATACTGTTGTTTGTATTGTTCAAAAGACATACTACTTGTCTAACATATCAACAACAGGTTACTTAAAACAAGACGCCTTGACGCAGAGCTACGAAGCTTGCGCTGATTAGGTCTCCATAGGGGAAGATTTTTTATCATGAAAGTTCGGTTAGTATAAGACTGGTGCCCACCCGTTATCGTGAGGAATTTGGGTAACTATATAGGCTGGGGAACCCGACATACTGACCACATGTGGAGTTATACTGTTGGTCCGACGTCAGCTATTTCATTTCAGTTGCACGCTAGAGCCAAGACTTTTTTGTCACTGTCTTCAAACTTCGTATTTTTAATACCTGACTCTGGGGAATCCCCATTTACTAGGAACTAATGCTATATCGCCGAACCTGCTTACCACCGAGTGTCGTAGACCCAGAATGTATTATACAATATATATATGTATGTGTGTGTGTGTGCGCGCGCGCGCGCAAAGTACATGCAATTCGTAAACTTAACTTAAACAATTATAACACAGCTGCAATGAAAATTGTATTACTTTGTGATTCTCAACTGTATAATAATTTGTATCTACTATTATAACAATCACTGACGTATTACTTCGCAGTTACTAGACAACAAACCGTATACTTTACTTTATATTCTAACAAAAAACGCTATCAAAACATAAAATACAGGTTCAACAAAACTTAAAATACATTTTATTGACGATTTCGTATAACTACATATAGAGCGATTCCATGAAAATGTCATACCGAGATGAAAATTTTGAAACTGACGCAGGAATAATTCTGTTGATGTAATATATATCTGTAAATATCAAATTTTATAATTCTATAAGAAAATATTTCAAATGTGCATTATTTTAATCTAATAATAGCGGTAGAACTTGTCATATTCCAAACCTGAAAAAATACGCAACATTTTACCAATTTCTTGTTTAATGATTTGGTCGTAAGAATTCGTTTTATTTCACAAAATCTTTTGTTAAACCATACTTTGGTCCTCCTTGGTCATAAATTAAACAATATTAATTGGATTCTAATATTCTATATACCTTAAATGTGTCATATAGTTGTTAACTGTAAGTTATGGTCAGTCAGTCACAGAAAACGGATAAAAATTACTGTACACAACATAATAATTGATGGATTAAAATTTCCTCTTGGATTCTACGTTATCGGTACACAACTAACAAAAAAGTATAGATGACATTTTCTTGTAAAGTCATTATTTTTCCCGCTGGAGTCCCGTGACTGACTGACTTTTTGTCCCCTCACTTATATTGCTAATACGCATAACGCAGTCAGTTGCTTGCTGGACTCCGCTGTGTATTAACATAAACATGGTTTAGGAAATCTGGTAGACTGTTCGGCTCAGCTGTTTCATAAAATAATTACTGGCCCTTCTTCTGTGACAATTTGAGCTAAAAGGCAGTCAGCGGAAGGATTTAAATGTAGAGTAATTACATGAAAATGTCATACCGATGTGAAAATTTTGAAATTGGCGCAGGAGTAATTTTTTCGATGAGATATTTTTTGCAGATGAAATTTTCCGATTATAGAAGTTAATGTTTGAAATACGGATTATTTTGATCTAAATTAATAGTAGAACATGATATATTCCGAAACCTGAAAACACATGCAAAATTAAACGAAATTTTGTTTTACGATTTCACTGTATAAATTTGTTTTGTTTCACCGACTCTTTTGTTATACCATATTTCGGTCCTTCCTGATCATAAATGTAATACTAATAATTGTATTATAATATTCTAGATAATTAAAATGCGCCCTATAATTATTAAGGGTAAGCTACAGTCAGTCACATAAAACATACAAAAATTATTGTACACAATACGATAATTGATGGATCCAAATTTCCTCTGGGATTCTACGTTATCGGTACATAACTAACAAAAAGTATTAACGACATTGTCTTGTAAAGTAATTATGTTAATTATATTAATTACATTTTTATATTTTTATTAATGGCATTTAAATAATTCCTCATTATGCGATTCTTCAATATGTATGTTATTAAGTGAGTGGAATTAAAAGCAAGTGCGCGGTTCTTATGTGTTAGAAAATGTGTGTGTGGGAGGCCTTGAACCTGAAAGGTTCTCGCATTAGTTTGACCTTTGACATGACATGTGTGTCGTATTATCGGGGATTCACAGTGCGATGTTGCCACATTGTGCTAGCATTCACTTTGTGAAACAGAGTCATGCTTGTTAATTGCAAAAACAGTTTTAAATCATATGAAGTTTCTTGTATAAAAAAATACAATTGGCGTGGAGTATATGTGATTAAGTATGTATAACCTGTAGTGTAAAATAAAATTATTATTGGGTGTAGCGTTATTGGAAACCAACAGAGTGAAAATACGTATGACAACGCTGTACTATGTGCGCCACGTGCAAACAATCAGTCATAAAGTAAGATTTCGCGCATTGTAAGAGATTTCTTTCGATTGTTTAGTTTAAAAATAGAACACATGTCAGCAATATAATTTGTAATCAGTTGCTTTGAAAGAATTATAACAGAATTTTCCACATTTAAATAAAAAAATATAATAATTTGTACACTGTACTTTTTCGTTAATTTTTTTTGTCTTTATAGTTGAGACGCGTGAAAGTTAATTTTAGTGTTCTGGAACGAACAATGCAAATTCCATATCGGCATTTTTATTTATTTTAATGGTTCAATCTATTAACAGCATCAGATAAATTTTAATCAGTTAATATGGATGTAATAAAATTATACTCATATTAGGCATATTTAACTATAGAGAAGGCCCTTTGTTGTTAAAAGTTAATATTTTCTTTATTTTGTGAAATTTAAAATGATACATGGTAACCAAGTTAAATAAATTACACTATTTATTTAATATTTTTACAGCATATCAAATTGTACATTTCCTATACATGATAAAAGGAGTGAAGTTCTTTATTCATCTCCATATTATCGCTTTTTATATATTATCCATCCATAGTAATTCTGCCCGAGGGCAGGTCTTTCACTGCAATCATAGCATTTTCATGCTATGCTTGCAGCTTTACTAGGGAACTGTAGATGTGGTAGCTTCCCGTTGCTTTCCACACCGGTGAAGGATGATGATGATGATAAGAATGATGATGATGATAAGAATGATGATGAATGATGATGGCCATATGGTTTCGGGGACCGTTTGGGCCTTAAAGTTTTCTTGACATTTGTCTTACAGGTGAGGAAAAACCCGATAAAAACCTCACCCAGAAAAACTGTCCCGACCGGGGATCGAACCCGGGCCCGCTGCGTGACAAGGCAGCACGCTACCTCGAGATCACAGCGGTGGACTTATCTATTATAATTTCATATTATTTTGTAATATTTGTATAATATTTGCAGCTCCAGAATATTAAAGTCTAAATAAAATTCAGATATGTCAGTCAGTCAGTCACACATCATATATTAGGTTATAACTCTGGTCTTAATTGCGATTTGTTTTCGTTTTTTATTGAGAATGTAACTTGAAATGTGTCCTCCAAACGGTATTTTGGAAAATTGAATTAGGAATCACACTTCAGAGAATGATGCAGATGAACATGTTAAGCTGCATGATGAGTTGACATTTATGTCAGTCAGTCACACATACTTTGATAGATAATAAATACCTCTTTTTTTTCTTCAAAAGGTGTATATTTAAATACAGTCTTATCCAAACACTATTCCTCTATCATATCACGTAGATAACACCCCTAATTTCAATCAATTGTAATATTTACGCAACCATTTTGCTGCAAAAGTGTATTGTAAATGTCAGTCAGTCACATATGGAATTGCTCTATACTGATTTTAAAATTTTTCCTGATGAACCGTGAAAATCACTTTCTCCACTCAGTTTTAGCACCCAAAATTGCAGAATATCCCTCAGGGGTCCTCATCTAGGGGATATGTGGATAGCGACCACAAGGTGCCCAAGCTGTGCAAAACATTTCTTCCACTTACTTGTGTTTTGCACTCTTCTAACTTTACTATCTAACCTCTCTTGGTTAACTCTTGTTTTTTTCGACCCCGATGCTATTAGGGCATCCGAGGGCTAGGGAGTCTTTCCTTTTTTCCATTTCTTCTTTCCTTTATTTTCTTTTCTTTTCCGCAAAAGCCTGACCAGAGGCTATAAGATGGCAGCCGCATCACTGGTCTTGCCTTCCTTTGGCCAGCAACCAATCGAAGGGACTATTATTATGCTTTCAAGTCTTATACGAGAATTTCCCGGAAGGATCATGCTGGAGGGAAAATTCTATAGGATCGTAACAGGCCTTGGCCTAATACATGGAAGAAGAAGAAGAAGAAGAAGAAACTGCAGAATATAACAACAATGTTTGTTTTTGTTTTTTTCTCCAAAGCCCACATTATTCTTTCTCTAAAAATATCGTTTCCGCAATAAATTTCATTAAATATACTAAATATACAACATATACTAAAATATTCTGAACGTAGATAAAATATTGTAGGCAACATGTTACAAAATTAGGTTTAGTAACTCGCTGCTCTCATAACACGAGAAAATTCTATAGGATCGTAACAGGCCTTGGCCTAATACATGGAAGGAAGAAGAAGAAGAAGAAGAAACTGCAGAATATAACAACAATGTTTGTTTTTGTTTTTTTCTCCAAAGCCCACATTATTCTTTCTCTAAAAATATCGTTTCCGCAATAAATTTCATTAAATATACTAAATATACAACATATACTAAAATATTCTGAACGTAGATAAAATATTGTAGGCAACATGTTACAAAATTAGGTTTAGTAACTCGCTGCTCTCATAACACGACCGAAGCATTTCGTCTTTAAACCTCAGCTTTTGTAACTATTCGTCTAAATAACTTTTTTTTTCTGTCGTTCTCGGATAACTAACCGGTTTTACCAAATACATGTTCGATCAGAGGACAACAAAGGCAGACCTCGAGGATCGTTTTTAGTCACGGACCGTAGCATAATTAATGAACACTGTGTTACATTAATGTGATATCTTTGCCCGTGAATAATTGTTTCTCTAGTTTTGCGAATGTTGTGAGTCATTGTCAGAGAGATTACGTAATTGTTCCGGTCATATTGTTGCGTGCTTCACCGATATCTGGAATGCGATGATGTAAGAAAGACACTCTGGTATTCAAATGACTCTCCTATAACTTTAAACAACTGTCTTAAAGAGGATGATTTGAAACAACAGTATCTTAGTCTTTTATATTCAATGTTTTTCCAACTTTAATTATATGCCTGTATGTTTTTATAATACAATCTTCATTTGATAATAATATCTTCTTCCTCTTTGTTAGGAATGTTTCTACAATACAGTAGTTTTCCTACAACTCATTATAAATTTTAGTCCTCCATAAATCCTATTTTCTGCATCACTCGCTGTTAATCTTCTATATACTCCTATGCATTCCTTGATCAACTGTTCTTTTTGGTCTCCCCTTTCTTCTATTGTCCTCCGCTTCAAAATTTAATATCATCCTATGTATCCTGTCATCTGACATCCTCTTTATGTGACCAAACCATTTCAGTCTTCTTTCTTCAATAACTATAGAATATATTTTAGAACATTCATTATTTCTCTGATTTTAGTATTTTTTATTTTCTCTGTGCTTGAATTTCTAGAAGCCCTCCTCCAAAAGTCCATTTCTGTCACCAGTTGTTCATGTGCTTGCTCTCTCCTTAATGTTCATCTTCCGCAACGTGCAATAATATACTCTCCACCGCTGCGTGACAGGGCAGCACGCTACCTCGAGACCTCAGCGGTGGACTAATTATTACATAGTGTACCTAATAATACAATTATTATTTACAATATATTTTAATTTACTCTATATTTAACGAATGAAAAATAAAATGTACAAGATAGAAAAATGAGGTAAACATAATATTAATGACAGAATAAATTTAGTTGTGGAGAAAAAATTGATGTTTTAACAACAAGTAATGGTATAGGGCCTAAGCATGACTTAAATTTGTTAACTATGCGGCAACCTATGATATCTTGAGGGAGGGAATTCCAACCAAACTTGGTACACGAATGAATTGACTATCTGGAAATATAGCCTACTGTTATGCGACACTTTAGGCGGCCATCAAGCAAAAATAATGGAAAATGACAGATATTAATATCGAATAGAATATTTTCAAAATAGCTAAACTGATAGGTGACACTCCCGATGATATTAAGTCCATATATGGCCCTAATACCCGTAAGGAGAATGAGAAGGGGTGAAAAATCAAATGTCAAAAGGACTAAGATTATTCTCAAAACCATAGTTTCCCGGCGTCACTTAACCCCACATTTGACGCTAGCACGCCAAGTGCATGAGATGGGGTGACACATAAAATAAACAAAATGAACGAAATGTGAATCCATACTTTTCGTGGACACTAAGATGATTTACAACAGTCACGATGATAGGTAAGTTCATGTATGACCCCTAGGCCTACTAGTGTCGAATCTATGGTGTCATTGAGATTAATAGTGACACTCCCAATGGTGTTTAACCCATAAATTGGCGAAACAATCATCAATCAATCAATCGGAATGAATCTACACAGAATGCGGCTTTTAATGCGGCTACCGTGTAGTTCTGTCGACACTGCAAATTTTGCCGACATGGGTACGAAGGCCGAGCCCATAACCCCATGTATAAGTTTAGTTCAAGTGTCAGGGACACTTGAAAATTAAAATTTAATGTTGTGTGATAGTTTGTAAATAATTCTTCCCACGGCTGTGACCAGCAGTATGTTTCGCTCCTAAAAAAAACTCCAAGCGCGACAGGCCTAGAAGGCCCTTGGCTGACCAGCCGGCTGCTGGCTCACATCCATATGTGTTGATCACAGAGGTAGGCGATCATCTAGCCAGTGTAGGGGTGACGTGGTCAGCATGTCGGGTCCCCAGCCGTTATAGCTGGTATTCTTGGCTCCTGCGTGACCTAATTAGGTATATTATATTTATAATTGTTTATTAATTGTTAAATTATGCTCGTATTGTATTAGGATATCTACATTAAGCCTGGAATGATGTCGGTATGGGTGACCGTTTGGAAGGGATATCTACATCTTTGGGCAGTTAAGGTAACTATGGCTATGACTCAAGCTTTGCCATTATAGATAGATAGCATAATTCAAGTTAATAATTGGCGAAACAGTAAATTCTTGTGCTAGTTATTCAAATATTTCGGACCTCAGTGAAAACAAAATCGTGTAAAACTATAAGTTATTATTACGCATTCTTATGTAATTTGACACAAAGTTAAGTAATTTCTAATCGTTTGTTTTTCTATTTTTAAAAAAAATATCAAATAAATTAAATCGATATACCTTGTAGGATACATTTCCATTTTAAGGGCTAAGTTCAGTCTTCTTCGGCGTGAAAGGATGAGGAAGAGTAAAAAAAAAAAAAAGTTAAAAATGACCGAGATTAGTCAGAATCCATAACTTTGAAATTGCTAAGTTGATTGGTGACAGTATTGGGTAAATAAGCACTCGGATATTCCGGATAATCAGTATGTTATAAATCTCTTTTAATCTGATTTCATGGATTTGCGTTCCAAAGTTCTCAGTAGGCGTACGTACGTGTACTCTTCTGAACTTATATCAGTTGATTGGATTAGATTAGTTGAAATGGGTTCGTGTTTTTATGACCTTAACACGTTAGTCTTATTTTATGTGAGCTACTCATTTTTAATTTTATGGAATGATTGAGATGAAACCTACTCTAGCCTGTTATGATCTTCCTGGTTCGATACATATCAAGCATTGGCACACAAGAATCATATCGTCATTTATTTTGACTGGAGCCAAGGCCTCAAGGAGGTGCTACAGCCTTCCCTTTTACCCTGTTTGGGCATAGATTGACACACATTAGGAAGCACGTAAGTAAGTATGTCTCGTTAGATCACAACAACCACATATTTTAAACACATGGTTTGCTAAATTAGACTATATTTTACCTACTATGAGATGAGTTGAAATGTGATATAAAATAAATGAATGAGAATTAAATTATTATGGGAGAGGGACGAGGAGGAGAGAGTGTCGGTGGAAATTCGGGAATCGAGAAAAACTCGAAAAAGCTCGGTGTGGCCCATCATCAATACCCCTCCGAAACCAACTTGTGGCAGTTAATAGGAATACTTTGCAGAACGCATAAACGATGTGTTTGAGAGTGACTCTTTCTGTAAAGACTCATCCTTAACAGCTTGTAGATGAGGTCTTGTAGCACCCGGTATATGCAATCACCGTATACACGGACCTACCTGATAGATCGCTTGTGTACGTGTGTGTGTGTATATTTTACACACAGAACACACACACAAACAAGCGAACTATCAGGTAGGTCCGTGTATACGGTGATTACATATACGGGTTGCTACAAGACCTCATCTGCAAACTGGTAAGGATGATTTGAGAATATATATAAAAGATTAGGAACATTTTTGGACCCAAAGAGAGATGAACAGACAGGTGAAGGGAGAAGACTACATAACAATGAATTACAGGGTCTTTATAGGAAGGCTAGAGATAATAAGAACAGTTAAGTCTAGTAGGAGGCGATGGGCCATCCAGGACCATGTGGCACGTATGGGGGAATGAAAGAATGGCATGGACGCTTCTTGTAGGAAAGCCAGAGGAAAAACGTCCAGTTGGTAGGACCAAGAAGGAGATGCCAGAATAACATTAACTTCTTGAGGAGGGGGAAGTAAGATTATACAGGGTGTTCCAGCGCCGTAGCGGTAAAGATAGTAGAAAGTCTTGGCGCGAGGGCTACGGTACTTGCGCTGGTTCGAGTCTCCATGGGGGGAGGAAGAAGAAATTTTTCTCCTGGTATTTCGGCCAGTATGGGAACGGTGCCCACCCAGCATCGTTTGAATGAAGCAATAGGGTAGCTACGTTTAGTAGCGGCTCCAGGTTGAGGAACCAGCTATAACGGCTGGGGGACTCGACATGCTAACCACATGTCACCCCTACGCTGGCTGTTGATCATCTACCTCTGTGATTGACACATGTGGATGTGAAGGGCCAGCAGCCGGCTGGTAAAAGGGCAACCGCTGAAAAGTGGAAAGACCCTCAATCGGAGATTATACAGGGAATGATTGGAAACCAGTAGCTCAGGATAGGGATGTATGGAGAGCTTATGTCCGCGCGGCCATGAACCTTCGAGTTTGATAGTGCAGTGAGTAAGTAAGTAACATTACACACTATTTCTAAATGTTCTGTTTCGTGATATACACAAACATTTAGCTGTAAAATTAATAAGTTTAATTTCAACATTTGGCTCAGTTCCTTAAAGATGTTGTTTAGACTAGCGGGAGAAATAGTAAGTGTTGCCAACCTCGATTAAAAATACAATTGACACAACATTAAAACGCGCCGAATACAGATTAATAGAAGGTATTTTTTTTCTTCGCACATTATATCATCCCTTCCAATTAATTATACTACATGCATGTTAATTAAATATAAATAATAATTTAAAACGAACCAAAGTTATTAATTAAATTACAAATAATAACCCTTATTCATTTAATTACAGATAGGAGTTAGATGCAAAAAGCAATTAAAACTCAATTCTGGAAATGCATGCTATTATGCACTACAAGGACTCTTGTCTCTAAAAAGTTCAACTGAATGCATTTAAAACTGCCATTCACCCTTTTGAATTATATGCATGCGAAACATGGGCTCTTACTTTAAGGGAGGAGAAAATATTACGGGTATTTGAGAATCAAGTTCTTAGGAATTTTTTTTGGACCAAAGAGAGGTGGTCAGGCGAATGGGGAAGGCTACATAACAGTGAGCTACATGATATTTGTGGAAATTAGGTATAATAAAAGATAAATCTCGCAGTCTGCAATGGGTATGACATGTAGCACGAATGGGGAATGAAAGAGGGAATGGAAGCTTCGTAGAAAAACCAGAGGGAATACGGCCAATTGATAGACCAAGAACGAGATGGGAGAATAGCATTAACTATGATTTTAGGGAAGTAGATTATACAGGGTCCCTCGCCGTAGCCGAGTGGCTTAAGGCGGAAGCCTTGGCGCAGAGAAAAAAAGGGTGGAAAAAACCTAAGAAATGGGTAAAAAGGAGGTTGAGCTACGGGAATTGCGCTGGTTCGAGTCTCCATGGGGGAAGAAATTTTCTCGTGGCATTTCGGTCAGTATGGGACCGGTGCCCACCCAGCATCGTGAGGCATTTGGGCAGCTACAATAAGTAGCGGCTCCAGGTTGAGAAAACCAGCTATAACGGCTGGGGACCCGACATGCTGACCACATGTCACCCCTACACTGGCTGATGATCATCTACCTCTGTGATTGACACATGTGGATGTGAGGCCAGCAACCGGATGGTAGGCTGAGGGCCTTCTAGGCCTGTCGCGCCAGGAGTTTTTAGATTATACAGGGGATGATCGGAAAACAGTAGGAGAGCTTATGTCCGCGCGGTTAAGAACCTACGGGTTCAATAATTCCAGTGAGTTAGTTAGTTAGCCCCGATTCATTAACCTAGAACGATTGGTATACATTTTTATATCGCAGCTACTGAAATTATGAAGTCTCAAATACCTTAGTGCAAGGGATGTACGAGGTTGCATAAGGAAGGGGATAATGGAATATCGTGTATGAGGTATCAAATGTATTTATATGGATTTGAACCATGGAAAAATGAGGAGAAAAAAACACAGATATTTGAGAATTGAGTTCTTAAGATAATTTTTGCACCAACAAGAGACAATATGTAGGTGAATGGAGGTGTCTTAATGTTTATCATGCTCGGCTCTGACTTTAAGATTCTCGAGATCAAAAATCTGACGGGATCCATTGATTTTTCAAAGCATAAATATACTATTATAAGTTCCTTATGAACGGAAATATAGTCGTGGGCTCTGCCTCCAATATTTACATAGACTGGAAGTGGAGGCTCGTGAGCAAATTTTGTTTGCTCTTTCACGCCCAGATTTGATTTGTGGCGTTAATAACGTAAGGTGTTGAAGATGGCCCCTGCATGGCATCTGTAAAATATTACTACTACTGCTACTCGTACTATTACTATTATATAGCATCTAACTCTAATTCACCGGCACTATCGAACCCATAGGTTCGTGGGAGCGCGGACATAAGCTCTCAATACATCCATAATATTTTCCAATCAACCCCTGTATAATCCACTTACCTCAAATCATGATTAATGTTATTCTCCCACCTCATTCTTGTTCTGCCTACTGAGCGCTTTCGCTCTGCTTTTCCTACAAGAGGTTCCATGTCCTTCTTTCATTCCATATTCGTGCTGCATGTCCTGTCCATCGAATTCTATGAGACTTAACTCTCCTTTTACATCTGATTTCCCATAAAGATAATTATAGCTCATTGTTTTGTAGTCTTCTCCATTCGCGTGCGTTGATCTCATTTTGGTTCAAAATTGTTCCTAAGAACTTAATTCTCAAATATGTGTAACGTTTTCTCTTCCCTGAAAGTAAACATGAATTTGTAATTTGTGCTGGTTGCGTGGAAGAGAAATAATTATGGCCTTAACTCGCTTCCATTCGCTATCTTCCCACCATAACTTAAACACACGATCGAGAGAAAATTTAACTCTAGCTGTTCCTTTTCATCGAACATCTCACTATTCCTCATCCTTCCTTATTCCAGCCACCCGACTCTGGTATTCCCTCCCCTCGCATATCAAGAACTGCCCGACTCAAAAACAGTACAAGAAAAAAACTCACTACAAATTTCCTGAGACAATGTAAAATGTAACCTTACTCCATATATACTTTTATTGTTCCTTTGTATTTTAAACTTTCTTTACCAAGCCAATTGCATAATCAAATTATAGGTTATTATTACTCTTATTATTATTATTATTATTATTATTATTATTATTAATATTATTAGTATTATTATTTCGTTCTTTCACTTGTCAATTATATTGTATAGCCTATACCTATTATGTATCATCAACATGTAGATAATTCGTAATTATTATATGGATAATTTAACCCTGGTGAAGTGGAAGAGAGGACCTTACTGTCATAACTCCATCAGGTAAAATACCGTAAATAAATAAACTCTGCCAGAATAAATGAAATATTATTATTATTATTATTATTATTATTATTATTATTATTATTATTATTATTATATTATTATTATTATTATAAGAGTCTATGTTTCGCATCCATGTACAGTAGGCATCAAATGAAATTTATTTATGACCATGAATACAGCAGAATTGCATTGTGTTGCACCACAATATAATTCAAAGTGCAGAAAATACGTAAGACCGACATCCTTTGAGTTTTGAATCCATTCGTTGACAAGTTGTTGGTGTGGGGGTAGTTAGGTGAAAGGGAGTGAGAAAGAAGTTAACATAATGGAGAATGAAACGTTAAAGAAAGAATTGTAATGTGAGACTTTTTAAAAGGCTTTTTACTGCGTCTGTTTGAACGACTGTGTAACATGATAATGCGTCATTAAAGTTTAGTTTTCTTGCAGTTTGGTGTAGAATGTTTTCTCTAGTTTATGCCACTAGAAACTGCACAAGGAAAAGAGCAATGTTCCTGCATTGAATTTTAACACAATAGAATATCAAGTGGGTACTACGAGTATTTAAAAAAAGAAACGGAACATTTTTTATCCAAGGGCGTGTTTTAAAATGCATTAAATTCTAAGTGATTGGTACAAAAGGAAACATTTCTGTGACTGCTGTAAACGATATTATTTAACTCTTTTTTCTTTTTGCAGTACTTGATATGTAAGCTAATCATTGTTAACACAAATTTGGTAGTGTTAAAATTATTATTTTTTTGCACGATAGTGCGTTTTGTCGTCAGTTTCCTACATTTCGGGGTTGCCAACCTAAAATAACTAATACTGTAATATTACATATTACAAAACGCGTGTGGGAAGTAATACCACTGCCCTCTATGTATGCTACATACATTGTATATACAAAAACTATCCAAAAGGTAATGTTAATATACATTATATGAAACAAATTAATGCATTTTAAATGAACTGAACTTTATTTGAAACAATATGAAACAATAAATACGTACTTGCCGCCATTTTAACACTAATATTGTCTCATCCGGCTTCTTGTAGTTTCAACTAATAAACATTGCCCACACTGTTATGTTAGTGAATTGTTTATAATGAACGCAAATATTTCCAACAAAGATGTTATTATTTTTACTATTATTTATTATTTTGAAAACACCATCGCGCAAAAATATAATGTACGATGCACGTTTGTGAAGTGTTCTACAGAATTTCGGAAATTAAAAACCTCGCTATCGCCCAGTTCTTAAACATTTTCCTCGATACTGTAAAAACCACTTCCCAATCTCACATCGTAATACACTATTTCTTTTATAATTGCCATGACAACAGGAGTTCAAAGAGTCTGAAATATTCACAGTACCAGTTGGAAATGACAGAAAGTGATGCACGTGCAATGCAGTTTTATTAAATAACAATCGTACTAATTAAAAAAAGTATTTTAGTCAAATTTTACTACCTGATAAGTGTTACCAAATTCCGATACAAAATAAGTAATTTAGCAACAGAGCCATGTGCACTTGAATTAATGATTGTGGAAATGTATGCTATTATGCATCACAGGGACTCTTTTCGTCCCAGTTTCACTTATAAAGAGTTAAACTGAAAATGTATAAAACTGTTATTCCCCCAATTATATTACATGGATGTGAAACTTGGACTCTTACTTTAAGGGGGGAGACAAGATTACGAGTATTTGAGATAGAGATCTTAGGAAGAAATTTAGACCAAAGAGAGATGAACAGAAGACGAATGGAGAATACTACATAACATTGAGCTATATGATCTTAGTAGGAAACCAGATATAATAAGAAAATTAAGTCTCATAGACTGTGATGGGCAGGGCATGTGTCACGAATGGGGAATGAAAGAGGGGAATGGAAGCTTCTTGTAGGAAAACCATTGGGAACGGCCAGTTGGTAGACCAAGATTAAGGTGGGAGAATAATAGTATCCATGGTTTGAGGGAAATGAAATATACACGGGATAATTGGAAATCATTCGCTTAGAATATGTATGGAGAGTTTAGGTCGGCCGCGGTGCACTAGTGGTCATGAACATCAAGTTTAATATTCAGAACAATTTTTAGCAGAATCGTATAAGAATAAATTATGAAGATCCCCGGAAAACATTTGTATAATTCTTTGCTTCGAAGAAGCTTTGTTCATCTAATATTTAAAAGAGGTGCAAATGAAAACGAGAGTGTTTTAGAAGTTGCATGAAAGTGACAGCAGTAAGAAAAACCTACGCAATGCTAAGTTACCCAGCAACCTGTCCAAGTATGTGGACTGTGGGGGCGACCAAGTTCCTTTTTCTTTCACTTCGACAAGTTCTACCCACTTATGAGAGTTGATTTTCTCTTTTAATATACGACAATATTAAGACAATAAAGTATATTATTTATATAGGAATCTTGTTTTTCTACGTCATGAAATTAGATCATAGACATGTTTCCACATCAAGAGACCGTATCTCTCCATCTAGTTATGGGGCGCCCAAAATGTATTCCTCCTGTGGGTTGGTGTGAAGCAAAATTTGTAGGAGTCTATTCGGTGTCATTATTTATATATATTGAAGCCAGTTATTTTAATTTTATCTTTAACAGATGTTTAATTCAGTTCTTATTTCTTCATTAATTAAATGGAACAAGTCATGTAGGGGAATGGGAATCAACATTAATAGTCATTTACTGCACAATTTATTATTCGCTGATGACCAGATTATAATAGGACAAGATAAAGAAGATATAGAATATATGATCAGAAAGTTGGTTGGTGGACTGAAGATAAATTATATTGAAACAGAATATATGGTAATCGGAGGAAATTCAGAAGACCTACAAATAAATAATATGATAATTAAATGTGTTGAAGAATTTAAATATCTTGGATCTATAATAGATAAATCTGGTACTTGTGAAAAATATATTATTAACTGAGTAAATTGTGCAAGGAAGGCGATTAGATCCCTGAATGGTCTTTTATGGAATAGAAATTTCACCAGAAAAAACAAAGAAAGAGATTATACAGACAATAATAGAAAGTATACTTACATATGGATCAGAAAGCTGGACCTTAAATGACAGGATGCAGAAAAGAATCTTGGCGACAGAAATGGATGGGTTACGGAGAAGTATGAGAATATCCAGGCTACAACATATTCGAAATACATATATCAGACAAGAAATGGATGCACAAGAAACTGTTATAGATAGGATAGGAGAGCTCTACAGTGGTATGGACATGTACAACGGATGTCGGAAGACCAGTAGCCTAAACAGGTGTTGGATTGGATGGTACCTGGCAGAAGGAAGAGGGGGAGAAGTAGAAGAGCATGGTATGAGGGAATATATGATGTCATGATGAAGAGGGGTATGGAAGATGGTCAATTGGAAGATAGGAATCTCTGGAAAGCAGGAATCAAGGGCAAACTGCTGTAAAGTGGAAAGCCTGTATTAAGTAAGTATTTCTTCATTATATTTGTCTAACATTGTATAGCCTGCTACTGAACGTAAGAATTTCATTTCTGCTACCTGTATTTTCCTTTTATCTGATCTACCAAGTGTCCAGTTTTCACAAGCATATGTTAACATAGATACCGCCATTATTTTATAGAATTTTAATTTTGTGATTTTTAATGGTTTATTTTCCAAAATTCTTCTTAATGTTCTACACATACTTACTTACTTACTTACTCACTGGCACTGTCGAACCCGTAGGTTCATGGCCGCGCGGACATAAGCTCTCCATACATCCCTATCCTGAGCTAATGCTTTCCAATCATTCCCTGTATAATCTACTTCCCTCAAATCATAGTTAATGTTATTCTCCCACCTCATTCTTGGTCTACCAACTGGGCGTTTTCCCTTTGGCTTTCCTACAAGAAGCTTCCATGCAAGTCTTTCATGCCCATCGCAGTCTACGAGACTTAACTGTTATTCTACACATATATAATGTATTTGTTGTTTAAGTTTATATCATTCTTTTGTTGATGAGAGACGTTAAACACTAACTGAAATTGCTTACTTTTTCTATTAATTCTATTAATTTGCCATTGATCATTATTTTCCTTCTTCTGTAGTTCAATCCCCTACTTTTCTTTTCCGATGAAAAATAAATGTTCGAGGATTCTTGATTAGCGTAACTGGCAACGCACTGAAGTATCAATTCATATATCCGGATTCAAATCCCCGTCCAAGCATCTATTTTTTTCTTTTTTCTTTTCATGTCATATTAGGCTTGCATTGCTCAATGTCAAAATACACGGGTATCCTCGACCGAAATATACAATTATTTTCTTCCACAATTCCCAGTCTTGCGTGCCTGCTTCTGTCATATTTCTCTTCTTAATGTTGTCTTGAATTCCCTTTATCCACGTTGATTTTGGTCTCTCACGTTTCCCATTTCCAGGAAGTATCCATTTCAATACTTCTTTGTTTCTGTGTCTCTTCTCATTATATATCCATACCATACAATATCCTTTTCTACATTCATTATTTCTCTTTGTGTATTATTTTTTATTGTATCTAATTTTGATATTCTTGCCGATCTTCTTAAAAAGTCAATTTCTGTTACTAATAATTTATTTCTGTATATAGCCTCGGATAGGATATATATATATATATATATAATATATATATATATAATTAAGAAAGTTTTCTTGAATTTTCCGCGTCATGGATTCAAGGTCGGCCTCTGGCCCCTGATTCCGACGTTTCGGAATATGATAATGACATGTGGGATCATGCCGAAACGTCGGAATCAGCTGCCAGAGGCCGACCTTGAATCCATGTCGCGGAAAACTCGAGAAAACTTTCTTATTTATACTTATATCCGCGAAAATCTACACATCAATTTTCGTCTTTCTGCCCATTTATGCCAAGTAGATCGGGATGAGCAGTATCCCGGCCAATGCCGGTTAATCAGCACGGGGTATCTTAAAACAATTACGATATAAATGTATAGTAATTTTTCCTTTGTTTTATTCAACTAGACATAAAAACACATATTTTCGTCTTTCAGCTCATGTATGCCAGAAAGATTGGAATAAGTAGATTTCCGGACATCGCCCTTTAATCAGCACGAGGCATCTTAAAATAATTACGATATAAATTTTACCTCCTACTTATTCAACTTATTCGTTTTTCAGCTCATTTATGCCAAGATGATCGGGATGAGAAGATTCCCGGGCAACGCCGGGTAAACAGCACGGGGCATCTAAAAATAATTATGATATACAGTTTTCCCCATTCTTATTCAACTAATCATAAAAACACATTAATTTTCGTCTTTCAGCTCATTTATGCCAAGATGATCGCGATAAGTAGATTCCCGGGCATCGCTGGTTAATCAGCACGGGTACCTAAAAATAATTATTTTTCCTTTCACTTATTCCATTAAACATAAGAAAACATTAATTCTCATTTTAGCAGCGTACGCCGGGTGTTAGCTAGGGTTTCATACAATCTGTTTTTTATTTCACGTGTCGGATATTTTGAATTTAAATACTTTATTTATTGAAAAATAACATTTCTTAGCATTTTGCATTCTTTTATTTACTTACTTCCTGGATATTATTATGTTTATAGTAGTCCCTTTAAACAGGAGTCCATTATTTTTTCAGTTATTGAAGTAATGCCAATTTATTGTTTGGGACTTGCTGATAGTAAGTGCCAATTGTAACAAAACCATCACAAGCCTATTTAATTAGTCTAGTTGTGCAGAAGGCATAGACGAACGCTAAATTGGCGAAGGAATAATTCATCTTGCCAGTTATTTAAATTTTCAGGACCGCAAGGAAAACAAAAATGATTAAAACTCTTAGTTATTATGGTACATTATTATGTAATTTGATGCAAATGTCTAATTTCTAACTCATTTGTTTTTTATTGTAGTATATATACACTACTCAAAAAAATTAGATGAACACATGTTTAAACCAAAACACGAGAATGAGTATTGAAACAATTTTAATTTTTGATCTTTTGTAATTGTAAATTGAAGAATTATGTAAAATTAGAATAGACATTCAAACAATATTTGCTTGTACAGTATTAGCAATACGAACAAGTTAATATTTTTAACAGAAAACAAAGTGGAAATTTGAGATTTACAATTTTTGGAATCAATATTTCCATGGTTATTTCAACACTCGGTACTTACTGTGTCCTCCTTGAGCCTGAATGACCGCATTACACCTACGAGACATGCTTCGCAGAAGCCTTCTTACGGAAAATTGTGAGATTCTCTCCCATTCCTCGGTGAGTGCATGTGAAAGTTCTTCAAGGTTCTGAGGTACAACAGGACGCTTACGAACAAGTTTTTCTAACTTATCCTACATATGCTCGATCGGATTAAGGTCCGGACTGCATGCAGGCCAGTCCATCGCCCGAATTTGGCATTCTTGCAGGTCATCTCTGGTAGCCTGTGCTGTATGACATCTATCATTTTCTTGCATTAGAAGAACATAGGGTCCATACCATAAGCAGAGGGTACAACATGTTGGAGGAAGTCATTAATGTAAATATCAGCATTCATGCGCTGTGGGACAACGACAAGCTCTGTCCGAGACTCAATAGTAATCCCAGCCCAAACCATAACCGAACCACCTCCAAATCTGTCACGTTCAACAATTGTGGCTGGATCAAAACGTTCACCAGGACGTCTCCATACACGTGTACGAACATCAGAACCTGTTAGATGAAATCTTGATTCGTCCGTGAATAAACACCCTTCCATTGGCGGAGCTGCCAGTTGACATGATTCTGAGCAAATCGCAGCCGGGCTTCTTTGTGCTGACGTGTTAAACGAGAGGTTTTAAAGGGGATTCTAGACCTCAGCCTTGCATGTATCAGTCTATTTCTTACAGTCTGATCAGAAATTACTGTCCCAGTTGCTGTGCGTAAATGGTTTTGTAGATCTCTGGCTGTAGATTTTCTTCTGCGCAAAGCTGATAGACAAGAAATCGATCTTGTACATCTGTAGTCTCCTTCTTAAGACCTTGCCCGTGTCTCCTCTTGTATCCACGTGTCTCTCTATATCGCCTCCACAGCCTATGGATGACGGAAGGGCTGACATCAAGAAACCTAGAGACATGGCGAACGGAACGACCATATTCAATCAATGCAACTGCTCGTGCAACTCATGTTTCATTCAGATGTCTCATTGCTCTATATTAGCTTCAGAGAACACAAAAATAATTCCTACCACCGATTATTCTTCAAACCTATTTTTAAAAAAATAAATCAATATGAACTCATTTTGGTTTCAGCAACTCTTGGAATTTCGCTAACATATTCAGAGAAAAATTAATAAAACCCAGAAGATCTTCAATCTGATTTTAAACAATACTTGAACTCAAAACATCTGACTCTCAAAAAAATTAATTACAATATTTATTTTGTGGCTTTGGTTTAAACATGTGTTACTCTAATGTTTTTTAGTAATATAGTAATATATATATAAACGTACAGAGTTTAGTGACTCGAGTTCAAATCCCGACTCAAGCATTCGTTTTTTCTTTTCATATATATAACGTGTAAATTGAGATTACTACACATATAAGAAAAAGTCAATGTTTGTGTTAAGATTCCTGAGTGGCTCAGATGGTTAGAGCGCTAAACGTACAGAGTTTAGACTCGGATTCAAATCCCGACTCAGGCATTTATTTTTCTTTTCATGTATATATATGTATATATATATATACATGTATATATATATGTATGTATGTATGTATATATATATATATATATATATATATATATATATTTCCCCTTTATATACTTCCAACCGTGAAACCGATCTTCGTGAAAATTCGTATATACAGGATTTCAGACGCGGCGAGTGTTTAGCCGTTATCTGTTGTTTTAAAATCATTAGGTGTAGGAATTCCCCTGAAACGAAAATTTAAAAATCGCTCTAGCAATCACAATTTCTGATGTTTCAGAACAAAACTCGGAATATCGTATTAAAATAAATCGAGATATGTATTATCCAAAAAAATCAGCGAAATCCGACCGTTAGAAGTGGGGTTTACCTGAAATGTGAAACCGCCATGTTTAGTTAGTCACAGTGTATACCATATAATTAATTAACCCCCAATATTTAATGTATTTAGGCGTAGCAGCGCAAGCCGGGTATTAGCTAATATATATATATATATATAGTAAAACTTGTTCAAAGCGGAATCGCATGGTACCAATTTTTTCCACATTAGACGAAATTCCGCACCATAAAAAACTAATTATTAACCAATCTTAGTTTATAGAGTACCGTATATGTCTTTACGTATCTTGGATTAATTGTAGTTCCGCTGCCGTGGAAAAATGAAGAATAGTATTTACAAGCGATTTCGACTGCAATGCACAAAAAAAACGGCCTGTTTCGTCAGCGTTAAAAATGTTTATTAGGCCCATATCCTAAAATTAAAGTATGCAGTTTCGGTTTCCACTCACTAACTATACTTTTGTCCACATCCTTTCATTTCCCGCAAATTTCATTCCACACTACATTGTGTCGTCTTCTAAAACTGTACAGCCAACCCGAAGATGCCTTGAAATCGTTATTCTCTAGGGATGTAGCAACAGTTAGAGCTTGACTTTGGAGCATCCGTCCCGAAATTTGGAGGTTTTTTATCGTGTCCTTGTAAAGCACTCCCACACTACTTCCTTGATTCCTTCATTTATTTTATTTATTCACTTTTTTTTTTTTTTTTGCTTTCCTCTTCGTTTGATCATTTCCTTGCATCCATTCATTAATTATTTTTTCTTTGTGTTTTAAAATCTCATAAACTTGAGTTTTTCGACATTTAAATTTAGTCATTGTTTCGCATACTGAGAGTTTGTTTTTCTTTATCATCAATAACTTTCACTTTTTCGTTTTTAATGACAATAATACATATGATTTAGTCATCTTTATTCCGGAAATTCAGAACGCTACCTGTGAAAAATACGTACACAATCGGTCTCAGATCTTAAACTAATTTAAGATTTACAGTGCACTAGTTATTTGTAAGACATGTCACACGCCAAATATTTGTTAAACGAAACTGTATTTCGCATAACGGGTGGGCAGTGAGGCCAAAAGAAAATTTCAGATACAGGTAGAAATCTACTTCACCCGGCACCGGAAATAATCCCTTATTGTTATTTCGCCTAACGGGAATTCAATGAAGTGGGAACTAATTTATTTCTCTCTGTCTTTCCGCCTTTTCATGAATTGTGTAGAAATATCCTTCCGTTTCCGCGTTGGACAGATTCCGTTTTATACATAATTGGTAGGCCTACATGCAATATTACTATTATTTCGCAGGGACCAATAAATTTGTTCACATTGGACAAATTTGCTCATTATTCACGTTCCGGATTCAACAAGTTTTTCTGTATATATAATTTGCAATTGTCATTTTTGGTATCTACTAAGTAGTCGGATTTGGCTGATTTTTGTATTACCGTTGTCGTTTTATTTAAATGACATATACCGAAAATCGTTTCGAAAATTGTGATCGCTAGAGCAATATTTAAATGTTCGCTTCGGGTTAACCCCCATTCTTATTGGTAAGATTTTGCTATTCACCAAACCCGATCTTAGTTTTCGTAATTTATTGATTTTTTGGTTCCGAAGAAAATATATATAAACTGCGGTCTCTGAAGTGTTAACATGCACACTTTACATAGGATATGTGTCAAGATTTTTTTAAAAAATAGGCCCTACATTATGAAAATCCGTTGAGGTCAACTGTATAAAATTTTAAAATATAATATAAAATATTCTCAGTTGATGATTGAGGAAGACTGAAAATAAGGTACTAATTTTATATTTGAAATGTTTTTACATGTGTGTGTTTATATATATATATATATATATATATATATATATATATATATATGACATGAAAAGAAAATAGATGCTTGGACGGGGATTTGAACCCGGACCTCTGAATTAATACTCCAGTGCGCTGCCAGTTACGCTATCCAATAATCCTCGTACAAACATTTATTTTTCTTTATATATATATATATTTCTTTTCTTTATTACGAGAGATAGTGAGAACTCGATCTCACTGCCCTCTGGTATAATCACTTTTAAAATTCATATTAAAGCACCGTTGAGGTACCTGGTAAGTCAGTCGTCCTCAACTAAATTATTAAATAGTTCCAATATGGAGACCTTTCAAAATAATTGTTTCATCTTCTGCATTTTAACTGGTACTGATGATGTATGAGGTTGTGCAACGGGTTTATATCTACGGGTATGTTTTGATTGAGTAGGTCTGTATTCTTTGCTTCTTTTAGAATCTCTATATCTTCAAGGATGTTGATTCTGTTGTGGTTGTACTCTCTGTGTAGTATTGACATAGAGTTATCGGATTTTATCGAACTGATGACCTATTTCTAGTATGTGTTTGGCAAAACTTGATTTTTCTTCATTATTAAGCGGTGGACTAGTGGTTATGCTCCTTGCCTCGGGTCCCGAGGGTTGCGGGTTCAAACCCGGCCGGGGTCGATGGATTTTTTTTTTAGAATGGAAAAATCCAAGAAACGAGTCCTCCAGGAGGGACTTTAAGCCGTGGGTCCCGAGTCTGAAGATTTTCGGGCTTGTAAAAGATCCTTAAGCCTGAATGAAAAGGCCTCTAAGCAAAATTTACCGAATTTTCCCGTCCTAGTACTACCTTGGTTTCCTAGATGTCAGTATGAGGCGGAACGCTGACAACGGACCACTCAAATGACATTTATACGAAAACAAGTGTAACTAAATTAGTATGGTTCAAATTCTTCCCTGTAGGGGCAGAGCGCCTAATCTCTGTTAAGGGAAACTTGGGCTTACAAGACAAGAAGATTAATAAAATTTTTGAAATGTTCAGAATATCTTGTGTTGAAATTTGTAATCGTTTTGCCTATGTAGAACTTTTCGCAGTTATTGCACTTCGGTTTATAAATCGAATTTAATATTAAATCCATTTACATAGCGGCAATTACTTTTTTTTTTCTTAGCTCTGTTACATTTGTCGCTCTCTGCCGGGTTTGTATCTGGAAGTTACTAAGTAATGCTTGTATAAATATTTAACTCTGGTACTTGAACTGGTTCTCGGATAGGAATGTCAAGTTTGTTTATGAAGTTTTAAGAGGTTGCGTATTTTTGTCATGTCTTGTGCGACATCTGGAATTGAGTTTATTTTCGGGCCACAACTCGCAGTTTGCGCTTGAATTTGTTCGATTTCCAATACGGTAAATATATGTAGGCTCAATCTTGAAGGTTTGTCTCATCACATTTTTAAGAATTCATCTACTCCATTTGTACAGTTGACAATCGTCATCCAGCGTGTTCACACTGACATTAATAAAATATTTAATTTGATACAAATTCAGAATTATTCTTGTTTATTGCATTTTCAAGGGGTTCTTGATGAACGAATCATAGCCAGGGCAGGCTCTTAACTTTGCTTTAAAATATTCAGACATTTCTATATATAAAATGTGCATTTTTTTAATTGAAATGCAGCCCAGAACAAGGTTGTAACCCATTTTTCAAATTTGATTTTCACGTGGAATAAGGTCCTATGTGCCATTAACATTTCCCATGTAAAACTAAACTTGTTTTATGTGCCTATTCAATTGGTGGTTTCTTTATATTCGGTTATAATATAATCATCATCCGTCCTGAATTAGGCCTTTGTAGACCTTTTTCGGCCCCATATAGCAGTCTTTTAAGAGGTTTTCCACGTTGACGATGTCCTTTGGGCTTATATTGCATTTTTGGGATTCTTGAATTATCCATTATTTTTACTTGGTCTAGCCAGTTTATTTTATGTCTGTTGAGTTTTTCTTCTCCGATTCTACTTTTAATTGTTCTAAAATTTCTTCATTCTTATTTCGATCTAAAAGAGTATATCCTGCTGTCCTTCTGAGAAATTGTAATTAAATAATAATAATAATAATAATAATAATAATAATAATAATAATCAGGTTGAGAAGACTAGCTATAACTACTGGGGAACCCGACATGCTGACCACATGTCATCTCTACACTGGCTCGAACGTCTACCTCTGTGATTAACACATGTGGATGTGAAGCCAGCAGCCGGCTGGTAGGCCAAGGGCCTTCTTGGCCTGTCGTGCTTGGAGTTTTTAATAATAATAATAATAATAATAATAATAATAATGTCTCGTAGACTGCAATGGTTAGGGCATGTGACACGAATGGGGAATGAAAGAGGGGTATGGAAGCTCCTTGTGGGAAATCCAGAGGGAAAGCGTCCAGTAAGTAAGGCAAGAATGAGGTAGGAGAATGAAATGTCATGATTTGAGGGAAGTAAATAATTATACAGGATCATTAAAAAACATTAATTGATAGGCCTAATATATGTTTTATTTATTGCCTTCCTTAAAATTTAAGGTATCCATTAAAGACAAAGTTTAATAGGACACATGAAAATAATATAGGCCTATACATAATAAGTTGTAAAAATACAGCATAATGGAAATATAAAACATTTAACGGTTTATTTATTTTACCTGATGGAGTTAAGACCTAAAGGGCGTCTCTTCCATTTCAGTGAGAATATATAGGGCCTATATATACAGGGTGTTACCGAAATGAGTGCAGATTTTTCGTGTGGTGGTAGGGAACATCCATACAAGTATTTTAACACAATGAACCTCGGGTCGGAAATGCATTGTTGTGGGTCTACAGAATAAAACAGCATTTAAAATTGTTGAACTCGTTGTTTATTTATTAATTCTAAGAAAAATGGAAGGTGTTACATGTTATTTTACAGTAATTGTTGGAAATGGCGACCATTGCATTGACACAGCTCGCGCGTCTCACCTTGGACTGATGAACTCTTAGAAGCATATCTGGATGCTCCATGATTTCCGCAGCCGCTACCACGATCCTTGCTACAAACTCTGGAGCTGTGCATCCAGATCACTGGTCGCCATTTCCAACAATTACTGCAAAATAACATGTAATACCTTCCATTTTTCTTAGAATTATTAAATAAAGAACAACGTGTTCAACAATTTCAAATGCTGTTTTATTCTGTAGACTCACAACAATGCATTTCCGACCCAATGTTCATTGTGTTAAGATACTTGTATGGATGTTCCCTACCATCACTCGAAAAATCTGCACTCATTTCGGTAACAGCCTGCATGTATATATATATATATATATATAAACGTGGTAGAGCTATAATGTATTCTGATGAAATTATCTATGCCAATGAATGCAGGTAAGTAAAGTGATCCCACAACAGGCCTCAGGAGGCCCTTGGGGTAGTAGGAGGTTAAGGCTCCCACTTTTTCTAGACATCGGCACTTTATGTCAGCCGGGTTGTCAGCCCTGCGTGACGGCCGCCTTTACCCCAGAACAAGCGTCTGGTACTCATTTCCGTTAGAGGCTGAGTCGACCCCAGGGCATTTTCATAATATCAAAATAGAACCCCTGAGTGAAGTTATAGTTCAGACTGATAACTGATGTTTTGAAAGACTCGAACTGTGACAGAAATTTTGGCATAGTTCCTGTGGCCTCCATCTTTTGTAGTAGGGCTCTGTAATTAATCAATACTTATGAATGGTAAAATTCCATTGAGGTATTATTCACAGTATATAAACATATATAAAATTTTAAAGTTATGTATGCTACCTCCTCAATTATTAGATTAATTAAAGCAATAGGCTATAGCTTTTCGGGATCAGCCCCATCCTCAGCAGAAGATTTGTTGCTACTGTCCAATCCCGAAATGCGTGAATTGTTTTTTATTATTTTTGCATACAAGATACATGGTTTATAAGTGTATATACTGTAATAATAATGGTATTCTTCCTCTTAAATGACACTACAGCCCAATAAGGACCTTCGCCTCCTCAATGAGCCTCCTCCAGACATCCCTCTCCAAAGAAAGCCTTTCCCAATCATTTATTTGAAATTTTGTTAAGATTACGAGTTTTTAAGAATGTATTAACGATATTCCCTCTGTCCCTATCTAATTACATAACGCACCAGCGAGCTAGGGGCATACAATCCCACTATCTATTCTTAGGTCCTCCTCTTAATTTGGATCCTTAAGGTTGTGAACAGAAGATTTGTTTTGCCTTCTATTATTTGGCATTCTATTAATATGTAATCCATCTGAAACGACCAAGTCTTATGTGTGAGATATTATCAAGATCTCCTAATAATTGTATTAAAATAGTAAATGTGTGTTTGGATGTTGTGTTGTCTCGGAGAAGGCCCTAACACTGAGCTGATCACTTATTCGGGGAGGCTCTCTATGTGTATGATCCTTAGTTAAAATTCCTCTCCCGACAGGCCGTGTCACTGTAAGGCCCGGGTGGCGTGTGTCACGTAAAAGAAGCTGTAAGGTGAGAGGTTAAACTGCGTTAATGGAATTTAAATATTAACCCTTAAATTTAACCATGTTGATTTAATCAATTTACTATTTTTAATAAAACGGTGGAAAAACGAATAGGTAGAAATTACTAAAATATGTATCCATTTACACAATACTGTATACAGTAATACATGGTTTTTATTTTGGTGCAGTCTGACACAATAGTGTTTGCCAATTTAAGATTTAATTATTTATGTCGTAATTATTATTTGTGTAAAATAAAATTATATTCGCAGTTAATGGAAATGCAATCTTTGATCAAATCTGAACTGATTTTCGTTCTAAAAAATAAAGTAAATTCCAATTAGAATAGTTCAGAATCAAGGATAGGATATGACGTCATGATTCACATTGAAAATTGTTCTTCTGCTTGTAGGTGACAATCATTGAGTGAGTTACAGTTGGTGAGCCCATTAAGTGGGTGAAATTGGCATCAGTTCTGCGGGTTTAAATACCCACCCGCACTGTGGCAGTGATTTGCTGGTTGGATAAATCAGACTCCACTACAGTCTGTACTGTGTTGTTCGTTAAATTATTCACCACATAAATTTCACTAAGGGTTTAAAAATAAACTTTATTACTTCGAAAGTAACAATAGCTACTCCAACTAACAGAATTATTTTTATCTATTTTACTCTATTCTGGCTTTTCTGATATTTAAATCATTTTGTTTGTCCAGTTTACGTAACTTTTTTTTTCTCTTGGTTATGCTTTTTGTTTAATGCTATTATTTTTGTTAATTATTAGGATTTCAGGATAACGACACTGTTTAAAAGTTCAGATCATTAGCTTTGTAATTCAAAGCTGTTCGCGATATGGCCAACTTTTTTTTCTTCCTTCTTCTTCTTCTTCCTCTTCTAGAATTCTCTTGGTCTATCAACCGGCTGCCTCTCGTCCTGCATTCCACCAGGGGAAATAATGTGAATATTTGGAATTAAAAATAAATTTCTACAATTATTATTATTAAAATTCATGAAACTGTTTAAATATAATATAACATCGAATTGGCGGCTTACCAATTGTTCTCATTGTTATGATGATGAGATGATAGCGTAATAATAATAATATGATTAAATCGGTTTAACAACGTAAAAACATGTTCCGGTTCATGTTAAATATTACATTAAAATGTCTTCTCCTTCTCTCCTATCACTGCATTGGTCTTCTTCTATTTTTATTTCTCTCATTTTTTATACTCTGAATCTAACTAACATTTGCTATCCTTCTCTTCAATCTCTCGGGTGTTAGACATTGCAGTTTTTTTGTTGCGACATACAATAATGATAATAATAATAATTTTAAAATTAGGAATATTCCACAATACAGTGTTTCTCCTTCAACCCAAAGTGATTTGTCGCCAGAGGTTCCTGTCTAGGGCATCTTCTTCCCTCAGATCTCTAGCTTCCATACTTCTCTTCACTCCATCTATCCAACGTTCTCTAGGTTTGCCTCTTCCACTTCTTCCATTAGCTTTCCAATTAAGGATCTTCTTTGGTATTATCTCTTCTTCCATTATTATGAGGTGTCCATACCATTTCAAATTTTTTTCTTCTATTTTTCCAATTTTTTTTTAACTTGCATAATTTCCCTTATTGTGCTGTTTCTGACCTTATCCCTTCTTGAAATTCTCGTCGATCGCCTCCAAAAATCCATTTCTACTGCTAACAGCTTATTGGCTTGTTTTCTACTTAGTATCCAGGTTTCAGACCGATACAATAAAATGCTTTGTAACAGAACTTGAAATACAGTTTTCTTCGTTCTGTATATTATATTTATCTTTCAAAGCACTGAGTTTATCATATCAATGATTCTTTTTCCATCAGTTATTCTTCTTTCAATTTCTGTTGTTGAATTCTCACTTTTATCTAAAATAGATCCTAAATATTTAAAATGTTTAACATTACGTATTCTTCCTGAATTACATTTTAGCTCATCTCTTGTATGCAGTGAAAGATATTCTTTTTTATTATAGTTTATCTGTAATCCCCATTTTTGTATGCTATCTCTGATTTCCTTAACATTAAATTTCCTTAACATAATAATAATAACAACACTGTGTAATGGATGGGGATTAGAGTAGAAGATAAATTTTACCTATACAATTTACTATTCCCAGACGATTAGATGGTGATGGCTTAGGATCCGGATGAAACATCATACATGATAAGGTAGAATATAAAAAATGGAGATTGCAAATAAAGTTCAATAAAAGGTACATATTTCATCGGTTACGACAGAAGAGCTCAAATGTGACTCAGAGATAATACGTGTCTTGAAAATTTTTAATATTCAAGTTCAATTTTATGTATAAATTGAAAATAAACTTTATAAATTGAAAGAATAATAGTCGAAATTGATGGTAGAAGAACCATTGGATTGCTGAACTCAGTATTTTGGAATATAAATATATTACACAGAACCCAGAAACTAATATTTCAAGCTTTGTTACAAACCATTTTATTACACTGATACGAAACATGGACAGAAAAACATGGCAACGAACTTTTAGCAGTACAAATAGACTTTTTTGAGGGGATCAACCCGAATATCATTACGGGATAAAGTCAATAAGAGTACAATAAGAGAAATTATACACACCAAGAGGAACATATTTAAAGGTAGAAGAAAACCTCTGTGGTGAAAAGGATACCTCATACGAATGCAAGAACAGTTCTTATCTAACATAAATCAATAAAATATATATATATATATAGCCTATGACATGAAAAGAAAAATAAGTGCCTCAGTCTGGATTTGAACTCTAGTTTCTAAACTCTGTACGTTTAGCGCTCTAACCATCTGAGCTACTCAGGAATGCAAACTCAATCATATATATATATATATATATATATATATATATATATATATATATGTGTGTGTCCACCGCTGTGGTCTCGAGGTAGCGTGCTGCCTTGTCACGCAGCGGGCCGGGTTCGATTCCCGGTCGGGACAGGCTCCTGGGCGCTGTTTTTTTCAGGGTTTATCCTCACCTGTAAGACATGTCAGGAAGCTTAGGATCCAACGGCCCCCGAAAATTATCCAGCCTAATCATCCTTATCATTATCATCATCATCCTTCACCGGTGTGGAAAGCAACGGGAAGCTACCACACCTATAATTCCCTAGTAAAACTGCAAAGCATAGCATGGAAATGCTATGATTGCAGTGAAAGACCAGCCCTCGGGCAGAATTACAATATGGATGGGTGGATATATATATATATATATATATATATATATACATACATACATACATACATATATAAGAAAAAAATAAGTGTTTAAATTGGATTCGCCTGGTGTGTAATGGATATCACGCTGAGGTACAGACTCAGAGATCCGGGTTCGAATCCCGTCCAGGCATTTATTTTTCTTATACCATATATACAATATATATATATATATATATATATATATATATATATATATATACGTATATATACGTATATATGCGCTATAAGAAGAACAGTAAAATAAATGAATTAATCTCTTGCATATATAGAGGCATATATACATTATGTAAACCGTGTCATTACAGTCCGGATACTTTTCTTATTTAATTACTCAAAAACGAAACATCAAAAAGGTTTCGTTTATATGCCCTATGAAAGAGTATCTCAATGTTTTTTGTGCAATGTCTGAGTTCACAATCCCTCAATATGGGAACCTCGTGTAACCCGGCATATGTCTGCACGGTAATCCAGTTCTTGCCATACTCTTTGGAGCATATCCTCAGATACAGTGTAGCAACTTCTTCAATCCTGCTCTTGATGTCTCATACATTTATGTGCGTGTGTGTGTATATATATATATATATATATATATATATAAAAAGACATCTACTTAAAATATTGATAAATGTTAATACTATTTTCATTAAATAAAATAAATTAATAATTGTTAAAAGAATGCTATTAATAAGACGTTTCCGTTAGTTATTTAGTAAGTAAAAAATGTTTGTTTGTTTCGAAATATTATTAATTAGTTTGGCAGTCCCTGATATAGGATGGAAGACAATTCCATGTTGTAGCAAGATAAACAGTAACAGATTGTGCGTAATAGCTAGTATGATTAGGAGAGATATAGAGGGATTGTGTGTCTAATTTATGTGTATCTCTGAGTCTAGGGAGGCAGTGAAAAGTAATTATGTGATGTGTTTAGTATTTTATAGAGATCTCGTAAACGAAGTTAGCCATGACAATATTTTCCCAGGACGATCTAAAGTGATCGGAACTACGAATACCACAAATAAAACATAATTATGTAAAGTTATGATCACATTACAGTCTTAGGCTAAAAAAAGTTATTAGGTATGTTAAAATGTTCCTTAGAACAAATGGTAAACAATTTCTTATGCGATTTAATGGATGAATTATTGAAAGATTCACAATAATAAAATTTACGAATAAAACTATAAAATAGTCACTTATAGGTCCGTCTCCTCAACTTAAAATGTTTTAATACTCTCTAGGCCTTTCGGGACTAGTCACATCATCAGCAAAACGAAGTAGGTCTGTATTTGTTGATCCTCGTTGAAGCACTGACTTAGTTGTGATTATTCTGTATAGAGAATTATGTGAACTGGGTACGTTCTCATTCAAAATCAGGTTATTTTCGATTTCTCTTAAAATTGCAATTTCCTCCAGTATATTTATCCTCGTTCTCTATGTAATATCGTGAGGGCGTTATCGATGTTGTGCATATGTTGTCTTGCTTGATTTATATGTTTTGCGTCACTCGACTTTCCTCCATCATAAACAAAATCTCTAAAATGTTCTTCAAATCTAACGTTAAGGCTTCTGCTAGTTTTTTCCAATGTAAAATTTCTTACAATCTGTGCACGTTAATTTGTATACGCCTTTATTGTTGAAATCATTTTTTCTTCAATATTACTATTTATTAAATTGTGTAATTTATTACCTGTTCTGTATGCTATATTTATGTTCTTGTCAAGCTTGTCACGTAATCATCTATACAAAATAATCACAACTAAGTCAATGCTTCAACGAGGGTCAACAAATACAGACCTACTTCGTTCTGCCGATGATGGGACTAGTCCCGAAAGGCCTCCAGAGTGTTAAAACATTTTTAAGTTGAGGAGACGGACCTATCGGTGACTATGTTATGGTTTTGTTCGTAAATTTTATTATCGTGACTTAATACCTCAACGCAATCTTACCATGAATTTTACTAGTATCGATTGAAAAGATTATTTTGCAAGTGAGATATATTTGTTTATTCCATTTTAGATTCTTATCTATAAATACTTGTTTCATTTTTATTTGGGATATCAAACTTGGAGTGTTCAGACAGAAAGAGACATAATAACTCTACTAAAATGTAATGTGATGTTATGTTAATCTGTGAGAGATAGTAACGTCAAATTATCTTGTGAAGCTAGAGTAATGGCTTGGAAATTACTAGTACGCTATTATTTAGGAAAGGGTTCAAGTAGATGGGAACAATAACTATTTTAGAAGAGCATGTGGTACAATAGAAATCGATAGATTTACATCAGCTATCCATTCATTACAATGTACCACAACCAATATATCTAATTAATCGCCTTGCCGTAATCCCTATCCCAACCAAGCGAAAAGTGTCCTGCTCCAATACATTGAACTTCAAGAGTGAGTAAAGAAAAAAAAAACCTGAGTAAAATCAGAAACTAACAATCTAACTTAATCACTGACACTACTGAACCCGGAGGTACAGGTTCATGCTGATATCAACCTTGAACTAAAATTATCCAATTGTTCCTTATGTAATTCACTTCCCTGAAATAATTATAAATAATCATCCAATCTGTCATAAATTTACATAACATAATTTAGTGGGGCACGCCGTAGCGTAGTGGTTAAAGCACTACACTACAAGCCGGAAGGTCGAGAGTTCGAGTCCTGGTGGGATCAGGAATTTTAAACTGATCCAAATCTTTTGGCGGCACTATGGCCCTGTGTCGAATCAGCCTCTAATGGAAATGAGTGCCAGACGCTTGTTCTGGGGGTAAATGCGGCCGTCACACAAGACTTACAACCCGGCTGATTGTCCAGAAAAGTGGGAGCTTAACCTCCTACTACCCCAAGGGTCTTCTGAGGCCTGTAGTGAAATCACTTTTACTTTACTTTACGAGTAATATTTTAGTAGGAATGAGGTTCAGAAAGACATTAA